>JAUMHE010000043.1:2253929-2268119 GCA_032359235.1 Enteromius mattozi
TACACCAATGTTCAGAGCAATATTTCCCATGAATGACACCAGGTGTGAACATGAAACTTTTTTTTTTGAAAGAGCATGTTCTTATTGATAAAACATAAAAAAATTGGGATGGGGTTTTTTACAGTCAATGGATCATACACAAATCTGACTGGATTATTATAATATTTGCAAAATAAAGTTTTGAAATCTAAACATTGCACTAGTAATTGTAAATATTTTTGAACTTGCATATCAAAAAATCTTGCAGGTCGAAGCTCAACAAGTTTGAAATATATTAAGTGTATATCAACAGCTAGTAGAAGAGGAAAACAGAACTGTACGATTAATTGTATCTTTCATTAAAGCACGGTTCTGTTATCAGTAGTAAATCTCTATCCGAAGGTTTGAGTGTGCTCTCACACTGAAACTTGTTCTCTCACACTCCAAGTTGTTCTGCACAGGCTCCAAAATATGAAATGAAACCATTCAATAAATTCAGAGATGCATAATTCTCATTAATCAAGCACAATTCAACCCAAGTTATGACATGAAAATTGAACGCAGCCATACCTGGGGTTCCCTCGCAGAGCTGCATGGTGAAGTGCGTTGAATCCGTTATTGTTGGTAATTGTGACATCTGCACCTGCTTCCAGGAGCACAGAGAGCATGTCATCCCTCTTCTTGCTGATGGCATCATGCAGAGGTGTATCTCCCTCTGAGTCCTGCAGGGGGCAGCATTAAGTTACACACTCTTTACTGAGGGTGTGATGTGACCTGATGTACTGTTACAACAGAACAGTCTGAAATATGCTAAGTTACACAAATGCTTAGCAAGTATAATAATAAATGCTGGCATTCCATGGCAATGTTATATGTGATGGCATTTGCTTTTGAAAAGCAGCCAACCAATCTGTGCTGATTCATTGTAAATCTGCACTGAATTGTTCAACCTTGACTGGTAGGTTATACAAACTACAAGAAGCTACTCACTAACTACCAGCTTTAGCTTACACTGTGCGACCAAAAGTGTCAGTCAATAAAAATCAAGGAAGGGTTTTTTTTTTATATTAAACTGAGACACAAGGGATAGAAACACTCATAGAGAGATAGTTCACCTGCAGACTGGGGTGGCAGTCTGAGTCAAGCAAAGTCTTCACCACCTGTAGGTGGCCCTTGTTGACAGCGATGTGCAGAGGCGTCTGTCTGCGTTTGTTTCTGGCATTCAGGTCAGCCCCACCTCGATGCAGCACCTCGATGACAGAACCTTCGTCCCCGAAGGCTGCGTGATGGACAGCTCGGTCTCCATCCTTATCCTGAAAGAGTCACGCGTCAATCACTGTCAGAATCCTCATTTAAACACATAACAGTCTGATTCCAGTCTCTGACTCTAACGCTTTTAGAACTAGAACTGGCATAGGAAAATAAAATGCTGAGGAATGCTTATGGACACTGATTACTGAAGCAATTGCCTTATAACGATGCAAATCTTCTGGTTAATTAATCAGGGGTTAAAAGTGATTCACAACTATAAATTAGACTTTGCCTAATTATCTATCCGTTCCTCCAGCTGACAGTGGCAAGACGTCCAGTCTGTTTTTCTCCACTGGACCACAATATTTCATTAATGATTCCAATATGTGAAACAAATAGAAAAACAAACATCCTTTAAACCGCAAAACGTCCTATATATAAAAAAAAAAGATTTCTTCACATTCAACCTGTTAAAGTTAAATCAGTGCTGTTATTGCTAATCTAAAAATATATTTATAAAAAATGAAACAAGGCTGAAATAAAAATATAAAACATTTCAATGGAAATCTGAAATGTTTGCTTAGTCCTTAGCAGCTAACTGAAATAAATAAAAGAATTTAAATATATTACTAAAACGGAAATAAAAATGAAAGCCAAGATACTGAACTATTTAAAACAACAAATGAAAAGCACATCAAGATTACTAAACTTGTAAGCTAAAATGAAAATGATGAAAACAAAAAATAAAAGATTTCAAGATTTGATATATTACATATATATAATACCACAGGTGACTGTTTTCACCTTACTGGTACTCTGTAAACAATTACTTTGCTGTCACTCACAATCCAAAACAGACAACCAAACAAAACTGATAGAGCAGGACACAAGTGATTTGCAGAAGTCTGATATCAAAGCGAACATCACTGACAACAGCATGTATGATCCTTTCCAAGCAACAAGCTCTTTCCTGCCCCTGAAACATCAGACAACAGGACATAAATATTCATGCTTGATTGTGAGTGGAGAACTGTTCACATGGCCGGAATAAAAATGCCAGTATTTCCAGGGTCCTGGTTTTTGTTTTGTTTTTTCATTCCCTGCACATACGCAAACAGTAGATGTGCTGACTGCACGCCAACATTATCCCCATAATATGGGAATCAGTTAACATTACGTCAATATGCCTCTGAAGCACCTTAGGCCTTTTCCTTACAAACATATTTCACTTAGTATTCCTATTACAACAATGTCTAAAACTTTGATTTAAATTTTATCAGTGCAAGTTACTTAGAAGATCCCTCTCATTGGTTAAACTGCTTCTCTCCTTAATCTAAATATCTTTCTCTATATATATTTTGTCCTTATATTAAGCTATACTGTCACAACTGTATTACAGGGATGCTTATGAGCGAAGGTGGTAACAAAGATGCGGGGGTCCTGGGCAATATTATTATTATTATTATTATTATTACTACTACTACTACTACTATGATTATGTGTATTTTATAAAATTGCTATCATTATAATTATATATATTATTAAATTATAACTATTCACTAAAAATATAAATAAAAATACTAATAAATAAGATAATACAAGTTCTTTTACTGACACTCCAACCAGTAAAAAAAAAAATTATAATTATTATTAATATTATTTTATTAAAAAAATATTAAAATACTTATTGTATTAAATTATAACAATTAAAAAAATACCATAATGTACAAAATATATATAGTATTTAATAATCGTACATTTATTTTACAGAAAGAAAAAAGTAAAAGTATTTTCTTTGCTTTCAAAAATTAAATGAAGAAAAAAAAAAAAACACAGACAGAGCCTAAACCATCCAAGCTTCTCATTTGTTGACAATCCAACCAGTTAGAAAAATTGGATTTATTGAATCTACACAAATCACACAAATAATATATTTTGGATTAGATACGGTGATTTTCGCCCAAAAAGTGACAAGTTTGCATCCCTGATGCTGGCACATTAAAAATAGACAAAAAAAACTTTTTACTCAAGTCAGTGAGTGATATTTCTATATGCTGGCTAACCAGCTCCATGAGGTGTCTCTCACAATAACAAACTTCTAATTAAGGTGTCTGAACTACAAACAAACAAGCTCTCAGCAGCCTAAGGTCAATAGTCAATCCACAGCATGTCATGGTTTGCCCTGTTCCAAACACAATAAATTTTAGATGAGAAAAAACAGCCATAAGTCACAAGAGGTGGAGTAGGATTCAAGACATACCTCGGCCTCCAGGTCCACATTATGTTTCAGCAGCAGTTTGAGGACGTCCACATGGCCATTTTGGCTGGCTGCCTGCATGGCAGTGTGTCCTGCACACTGCCCGTTCACCTGGAAATAAAAAGACAGGTTTGAGCACATCATGCTCTTTGCATCTCAGGTTCCATGTTAGTGTCATTCTTTAAAATGTGTTTGTGTACACGTGCATGAGTGTATACTCAAGTGTCTAATTTTGATCTGCAGCATTGCGGTAAGTTAAACCCGTGTGCAAAGGCATGAATATTAATGCTGGAGCCCCTGGTGTATTTGCAGGACATGTCTTGTCCTGCCGAGCATATAATTTGGCCAGTCACCATAGCCAATCTGACTTCCCTCTCTCTCTGTGCTACAAGCAATTACTTCAGAGAGGGGCGGCAGGGCAACAGGCCAATCCTGGCACTTGCACAAACCCAAAAATTGAATTGGGAGAAGACTCAGACTGATTAAATATATTGAAGCAAAGTCTTTATCAGGTGACAAGTAAATATAATGCAAATCCAGTGGGCTTTTTAAAAATCGTGAGATTATAAGTACTCTATGATAAAACTTTACATATTAAAATTATATAACACAAGTTAAACATAATAAAAAATATAAAGATAATGTATTTTTAAAAAAATAAGCGTTTCCACAACACTTTCAAAAGCACGCAAGTCACAATTCAAAAATTCCCTGACATTTCCAGGTCTTCCATAACTGTGGGAATAATGACAATACCAAATATCACTGCTGTATCACATGTTCATTGTGCACTGCATTCCAGTGTCTAGCCTCTCTATTCCAAACAAAACTTGGACCAACTTCCTTCTCATTTCCTTTTAATCAACATGCTTTGCAATCATTGGCGTAATAGTTTTCCATTGTTATTGTGGTGAGACCATCAAGAGCTTTGAGATCCAGTGATGTTCATTTTGAAATTTACACAAGCAATGTTCTTCAACCCCTGTCAAAATACTTAAATGAAGCAATTGTTTTAGCAGCATGTAGAGATGGCTGACAGATGAAACCTTTCTGATTAAAACTACTTATTTAAAACAATGTATGTGCCAATGTCTTCATACGAATGACTGTTGAATACTTTCAGAATGTCAGAGTCTAGACTGAAGCAGTTCCATATTCCATAGACTGGATGTTTCAGGCACATAGGAGTTTAAAAAAAAGAGAAAAGGAAGTCTCATACATATAAGAGCAGCCATCCTTCTTTGATAGTGTGTTTGATCTGATCTGAGAGATTCCAGTTAGAACCAAAAGGTGCAGCAGTTCAAAGTGGTCTTGCTACAAATTAGAACCAGTATGTTGCTTGATCAAAGTAATACTTGCATAAGTTTCTTTTTACTAACTTGCACTCTTAAATGTAAGAACTGCTACCTATTTGATCAGATTGAATAATGTCTTGTAAAAAGGTCTTTACCTCTTATTTAATTTGGTGAGTTTGACTTTGTTAAAATGGAACATATTTCACTCATACTGACAGTAAATAAACAATAGCCAAAATATTCATTTATACTGACAGTTAAAAGCATTAACATTGACCAAAATATTAAATACAAAGGGGATGTGTAGAATTTTACGAATAATGAGTTGAGTTCTTGAATTCAATGGAAATCTGCTGAGCTTTTTGTGGATGTGCAAACTTGTACAGTGTGTGTGTGTGAGTGTGTGTGTGTTATGATAGAACTCTCACATCTACATCAGGTCTCTTCAGGATGTCCTCTACTTTGGCTAGGTCACCATTGGCCGCGGCCTTCACCAGCTCTTCATTAATGTCTCCAGACTCCTGCGTCTCAAAAAGCTTCTTGAGGAGCTGAGACAGACGCTCTGCTGGCACAGAAGGACTCTCTGTCAACACTGCTATAGTGTCGCACAGAGTACACAATGACTGATGAGAAATGGATTGATGCTTGTCTGTGGTTGACTGTGAGCACTACTGAAATATAGGACATTTTCTCCTTCTGGCAAATCATTTAATGCCACAGTATGTTGAAATTAGGGCTGTATGATTTAACAAAATAAAACTAAAATTGGAGGCAAAGCAAAGCCTATAAAATCACCCCAAATGAAAAGTTTTCTGATGAAAATTGCAAAAATTATAACAGAAAAACAAAACATCACAATGTCAATCCAATATTGTGCAGCTCTAATTGAAATGAATAATTTAAACGTGAAAGTAAAACGTCCTTGTGCACTACCATACTGTTTAAACACATGCATATTCCTTATTACTACAATTTGTATATTTTATAAGTCCAAAACTGTAAATACAGTGCTTAAATACAGTTTGTACAGTTTAAACACTATTGCTTAAACCACATATACCAGTGTGTGTGTGTCCATTACCTCCAGAAGCATTAGTAACAGCAGATCCAGCAGGAGCCACTTTAGTGACAGCGGCTGGATTGTATGTCCAAGATGTCCCGCAAACCTCGACTTTGAGGTCACTGTCAGAATAAATCTGTTGCACTCTTCCCACCTTCCCAAGGGTCTGCACAAGAGAAAACATGGGCATGTAAGTGTGACTGTCCTAAAAGTTCTATTGCATTTATCCTCTTTTCCTTTCCCGTTCCTATGCTCTGAAACTGCTGGAATGCTTAGACGATCAATAAGTGTATGGTCTGGCTTTTAAAATTTGAGATTGGCTCATTTAAAAAGAGAATACCCAAATGCTCCAAGACTTGCAGGTCCGTATCTCATCTATATTGATCATAGCTGAAGCTATTGGAATTCTGTTAAGATTTGGCCATTGAGGACATCAAAAAGAGGTAGATCCCAGAAATATAAAGCAATCACACATTAGCATCTCATCCACCGCTCTAGGAGGCAGAGCTGCTTGAAACAGCCTGTAGATAAAATAAAACAACTGTGCATTTGGTAGTAGGTTGCCAGTGGCTGCAAGTGAATCCTCATCAGCCTCTTTAAACACAAGCACACTGAGTCTTTATTACGAAGATAGGGTCTCATCAACTCCTGGTTTTATTGGTCGTTTTATTTGAAGCAAAGAACAGAGAATTTAACATGTTTTGAAAATGTAAATGTATTTTTACTCTGGAGGTCTGGAAGTCACTCCTGCATATCTACACAACTGAAAGAACTGCCGATTAGTCTCTAGATTTTCTTGTGCAGATTAGAGACAGATGTCTTAGTAAGGAAAAAAAGGAATTATTTGATTAGATAAATCCTTTACACTATATTATGTACAATAAAATAGCAAATTCATTACAGAGTTTTGGCCTAGTGCTTAGTATCACAATGGTAACCATATGTGCGAAACTGCTTTAAAAGGAACACGCCACTATTTGTGAATGGGAGTTGGAAAATTAGCATATTTTCAAAAATAGTGTAGTGTTCCTTTAAATACTGCAACATTTTCTGATCCTCCCTCCCCCTCCTCTTACTTTTTCAGTCTGCTCTCTTACAAAATAAAATGAATTACAAATATCCATGTTGGTATAACAGCCGAAGTGTAATATTCATCTGATCATTCACAGAAACTGTGTCATGTAATCATTAAAGGGATAGTTCAGCCAAAAATGTAAATACTGGCATTTATTTAACCACACATCATTCCAAACCTGTATTACTTTCTTCTGCAGAACAGTCTAAAAAGATATTTTGAAGAATGTTGGTAACCAAACAGTTTTGGGAACTGATGACTTTCTATAATAAAACCATATGGTAGGACTTTAGTACATTTCAGACATTATAACAACTAGCAACTTAGAAACTATCTACATGTCAACTACCAGTCATGAAGTGTCTTCGCAAATTGTCTGTCTAATGTCTACTAATACTCTAATGAGAATTAGCTGACATGTAGTTGCAAATTAATCAGAGTTAGTTTATATGGAGTTGCAAAGTTGCTTATAGTTAGTAGAATGGTAAAATGGCTAAGAATAGAAGTGGACTATTAACAAAGTTTAACCACATAGATTTATGACATGAGGGTAAGTAAATGACAACAGAATTGTCACTTTTGGGTGAACTATCCCTTTAAGGATGATGTAGGTGATGCTCACTGGCAGCATAGCTTCAGCCCACTCTCCATGTCCTCTCTGGAGTAGTTTGATGCGGTCAATGTCATAGCAGATCTGCACCAAGTCTCCCACCATGAACTGAGAAGTGCCTCCCTCAGCACCAGCCGCCACCTCTCCACTGCGTACAACATTTGCCTTTGTCAGCACCGCTGGGTTAAACGTCCACCTAGAACACACAGAAAAGTTCTGAGTTCAGTTCAGCGCAAAGGTTAAGTCACAAACCTTTATCAACAGAAGTTAAATTGTTACATTTCAAAAAATTTACTAATACTTCAAATGTCAGGATTTACAGGGTTAATATTTTTATACTGCTTGAATTGTGATATTCTTTAAGCAGTTTCATGCTACTAAGAGGACTTATAGGAATGTTACAATCTTATTTAGGTCTTGATACACTTTTTTACCAATTCACAAACGCAGGTTCTTTTGGGTTCATAGACTGTTTATATCCAAAGTTGAAATATGAATGTATATTCTATTAAACACGTAAAAATATATATATTTCTGATTATATAGAAAGTGTGACAGACCTGTTTCCACTAGGATATTGCACAACAATGTCATGGTCTTCATCAATGCCGCAGACAGTGCCTGTGGTGGTGAGCGTTTCAAACATGCCATCAGTCCAGCCTCCGTGACCATGCTGCAGCGACTGAACGATCTCCAGGTCCAAATCAATGTTGACCAAGTCTCCAATCTGCAGGCCTCCTGGGTTCCTGTTTCCATTCTGCTCACCTACAGAGTCACAGGTTAAATATTGAGCTGATCTAGAGAGCAACAGAATGACTTCTCATGATCTGGAGAACAACATAATCCATTCCACTAACCGTTTGTAAATGCAAACACTCAGAAATGAAAATAAAGAACAAGCAATAGCACAAGAAGACGAGTACTCAATGTGGTGTTCACATGTCTAAAATGAGGTTCTCTGTGTGCATACAAAAAAGCAACATGCGAGTCACAATCAAACTAAATTGTCTTTTGCTACTTATTGGACTTGACACATTGCTTACTGACCACTGCTGTGTAACATCAGAGTTATTACATGAAAATCCATAGGAATTTAATATAAAGTGTAACACTTTCTTTACTAAAAAGTGTCGTTAGTATTGTTACACATTTGTACTTTCATTACCAAAAAATTTTATTACCACTGTCCTGTTACACATCTGTGTAATCTGTTACATGTTAGTGCTGTAGATACTAAGTACCACTCACACTGTGGTAAATACTACACACTCACCTAGTTACTATACAAGTTATCAGGTATTAGGGCCACTTAAAATAAAGTGGGACCACCTTGAAATTTTTTCCAAAAAGGTATTTAAAGGATTTTTTGACCATTATTGTTTCCAAGGTTTTTCCAGTACTTAAATTTCAAAAACCTTGTGTATATCAATTTATGTCATATATATTTATATCATACACCAACCCCCTCATTATGCTTGAAGCTTTGTATGCATTTGTCTGCATTACAGTGCTTTTTGTTAAGAGTTAAGTGTACTTCAACAGATAGTAAGTACAGAGCAGTAAACACTGTGTAGGGGACACTCTAAAGACATTTTTGCTTTGTGGGACAATTTCTTAAGATTTCAAGCGTAATTAAAGTTGACCATTCTTGTATTGAATTTAACAGTACTAGCTTGGATAGCAATTATGGACTGGGGCCAAAAGAACTTTTAAACAGGAATGTGTCACTGTAGCTATGCATATTTGAAGCTTGGCCTCACCATACCATCTAGTGCTGACACCTAGTGGAGGCATCTCATACCATACGCTCAAACAATTAAGATGCAATAGAGGACTTCACTTGACCTAGGAGGCTTAAACTCCTATCAAACTCAAATATATTCATGTAAAATATTACAAGCCTACTAGTATGATGCATCTGGAAAGCTTACCCAACACTGGACAGTGGTCTCTGTAAAAAGTGCCTCCTTTGGCATCTTGCACACACTTCAAATCGGACTAAAAAAAGAAAAAAAGAGACAATTAATTATAACTGATTTGTTAAGAAAAAAAAAATTTGAATCCCTAAACCACAAAACATAGTAACAGTCTGATACAGTTGTCTGCATTTCCTCCTCTTTATCCAAATCTAATTAATAATTCCAGTGGCAGATGGCTGCGCACACCCTCCGGATATATGGCAATCACAGACAAAATCCTTGCCCAACCACAAAATGATTGGCTAAAATTCAGATGTCGCAGAAAGTCTAACAGCCAATGAATGGGCAGCCTAGCACTTCAATAACTGAGGCACGCTTTCTGCAGACCACACCCCCTGCTCTCTTTGCCTTTGGTCTTCATGTTGAATCTCGCTCTCTTGTGAAGAGACAGAAAGGGGACAGATTTCTTTTATCATGCAGATAGCTCATCCAGCTGCCCCTCACAATGGCTGCCCTGCACATGGCTCTTATAAAGAAGGACAGCTTATGGGATGACTAGTCTGTGTGTGGTGCAGTGCATGTAGAAGGGGGGTGGGTAGCAACACAAAGGCCAGTTAACTGCAGTCTTTTGTGTATGTGTATAGTGATGGGGGTGCCTCACCATGCCCTCAAATCCCACTCGGTAGAGGTTCTTGGCCCCGTTGTCCCAGAGGACGTAGGCTGCACTGTGGGGGCTGGCAGCACTCCAGTCCTGGATCTCCGTCACCTGAAACAAAGGAGGATGGTGAGGGAGGGCGAAGAGAAGAGGAAGTGATCCAGACAAGAAATTTAAAGACTTAAATGCATAAGTAAAAAAGTTTGCCACTGAAAGGTACTAGTTATTTGGAGTGGCTTGTCTTGGACTAGACTTTTAAGTCTAGATGAATGTAAGCTTGGAAGGATTTTAGTGGACTAAATAACTGGACAAGTCTTGCATACATCAACAGTCTGTTGTTTTTACATTATGACAATTAAACTAAACAATATGAGGTAAAAACATTTTTTTAATGGAAACAAATACAAAATAAATGTTGCATTAAGAAAATGAATTCAGCTTAATTAAAAGTGAATTTTCATTTTAAGCCAACTTTCAGCTTCAAACAACAGTAACAAAATAAGTAACAAAAATTCAAAAGATCAACTGTCTTAATAATCCAGTGTCAAATATGTCAATATTTCCTCTACAACAATGTACTATACGTAATTGCAGTCATACAATAAACAAGATTAGCAATTTGTAAAGGTAAAAAAGCTGAACAAGCCATAAGCGCACAGAGTTCCCAAGAGAGTGTATGTTTTCACCACCAGACACGCCAATCAACATGTCAATCGGAGTGGCAGAATGCTGGTTTAATTACGAATGGTGGATTTAGTGGTCAAACCTAATGTTTAGGTTGAAGTAGGCACTCTCTCGGAAAGTAGTGTTCTTGAAAGCACTCTTTGAATACACTTAACTGGAGTGGCCTGAAATATCAGATTAAAAAACAACAACAAATTAATAGTTCACTTGTACAGTAACCCCTGGCATCACTCTTCGCTCAAATCATGGCATTAAAAATATCAGTGTTGAAATTATGGGAAAGATTAGAGAGCAGCAAACCGCCTTAAAGTATACAAAAATAGTTTCTTAGTAGGACAACATTTAAATATATATATTTTTTAAGTGTTGTTCCCTATTTGGTTTTTTGCAGGTAAGTCAAAAAGCAAAAGAGAAGCAGTGATTTATTTTTCTTCTGAATAAATCTATTTGGCTGAAGGCTAAATGTGAACAGCGATTAGCCTAATACAGCGGTTCTCAATCCTGGTCCTCGCGCCCCCCCGCTCTGCACATTTCATATGTTTCTCTTGTCGCTTCAGACGTTTGTTCTATTCGAACGCATGCACCCTGCGAAGTGGACATCACCGAATATTCCGCCATGATTCCAGTTCGAAGTGAATTTATACGTTCCATTCAAAGTGCATTTAAGTGTGCGAGACGTAATTTAAATCGTATTCACTTATTTACAGTGCAAATCTGTGAATGAATGTTCCGAAGTGAAGTAAACTTTAATGGACACTGTGTAGGGACCATGTCAATTGGAACACAGCTCATGCACGGAGCTCTCTTCTAATGAGCTGATTATCAGAATCAGGTGCGTTAACATAGAGAGACATGCAAAATATGCAGAGCGGGGGGGCGCGAGGACCAGGATTGAGAACAGCTGGTGTAGAGGCGTCCGACTGTCTAGCATTCAGTTTCATTTCGGATTCAGCATTCAAATGCATGCCAGGGAAAAGGGGAAAGCTTTCCTCACACGCTCCACCTATTCCATAAATGGCATTGTGCATTCTCACTGCTATGGCGAATAGTTCTATTGCAAGGATAAATAATAAAGGCGATAGAGGGCTTCCCTGTGGGCAACTCCTAGATATACTAAAGGGTTTAGAGACAACGTTATTGGTCAAAACTTCTGCAGTGAGCCCCGTACACAGTAATCTAACCCATTTACAAAATGTATCTTCAAAACCAAAGCGAGTGAGCACCTCAAATAAATAATGCCATTCGACACAGTCGAGCTGTATCTTTCTCTCCTCTCTGGCTGTGTAAAATATTGAGCACTCGTCTGACATTGTGGAAGCCCTGTCTCCCTTTGTTATGATTTGGTCTGTTAGCTCTCACCCCATCACCTCTGTTATCTGGACTGCATTACCCATCATGCACCTTGCACTCACACCTGTTTCAGATTTGCACTCACACACCTGCTCGCAATTATCCTCACCCACACCCTCATTACACACTGCATTTAAGCCAGACTCACTCACTAACAATTTGCGAAGTCTTGATTAGCCTAGGTCATCATTTCTGAGTGTTCTATCTGTGTTTAGCTATCTTTTTATCGACCTTGGACTGTTTATCTCTTCTGTGATTGTTTGCTGCCTACCCTGACCTGTGCTCTCGCTCTCTGGATTGTGATTGTTATCTGCCTGCTTCGAATTGTGCCTGTGTACCCCGACTCTGTCTCTGCCTAGCCTTCATTGCTCTGTTTGCTAACCTTGACCCAGCCTGTACGACTTCCCAAAAAGAAAGCTGCAAATGGATCCGCACGCCTCTGCTCACATTATTACAGAAGACTTCGCCAAAACAGGTTCCAGCAGCAACTCAAAAGGTATCTGCACAGGTATGACCTCGACAGAGATGTTATTCACCCTAAAGCAAGGCATGCGATCATTTGAGGATCATGATTGGGACTTTCTGTTCATTGCCAAGGATTCTGATCTCCCCGACATCATCCTCATAGAAATATTTTGTGATGGTATTAATCAGCCATTACAATCCCTGATTAGATGCAAGGGGCCGCGTTTATCCCTGGCCTCATTTATGAACTTTGCTTTGTTGTGCGTTGACTCAACGCCCACTGTAGAGGTCGAGGAATCACTTGACGCGAGCATCACATCTACACCAGAAATAACAGACGCACCAGAACCATTGCACAAGATGGCCGCCCTGCCTCAGCCAGAGTCAGTGGACAAGATGTCTGCCGTTCCCCAGCCAGAGTCAGAGCACAAGATGGCCGCCATGCCTCAGCCAGAGTCAGCGCTCTTGATGGCCGCCATGCCTCAGCCAGAGTCAGCGCTCAAGATGGCCGCCAACCCAGAACCACTGCCCCTGCACAAGATGGCCGTTATTGGTCACAGCCCAAGATGGGCGCTGCTCCAGAGCCCAAACCACTACACCAGACAGTTACCACCTCTGAACCGCTGCACAAGATGGCTGCCGCCCCTGAACCGCTACACAAGATGGCTGTCGCCCCTGAGTCACTGCACAAGATGGCTGCCGCCCCTGAGTCTCTGCACAAGATGACTGCTGCCCCTGAACCGCTGTACAAAATGGCTGCCACACCCAAACTGCTGCAGGCATCCAGCCTGGCAGACCAGCCGATGACTTCAGTAAGGACAGCGGGCGTTTCCAAGTCCACTTCAGAGACTATAACTCCCCATGAGCGTGCTCCCAGGTCCACGTCAGAGTCCCTAGTGGTAACGGATCTGGCCTCGAATTGTGCCCATGTACCCGACTCTGTCTCTGCCTAGCCTTCGTTGCTCTGTTTGCTAACCCTGACCCAGCCTGTACGACTTCCCTAAAATAAAGCTGCAAATGGATCCGCACGCCTCCACTCACCTTATTACGCCCTTGAATAAAACCATTTTGGTCTTCTCCCACCACCCGAGGGAGTAAGCCTTCCAATCTTCTTCCAAGAACTTTGCTAAGAATTTTTGTATCTGAGTTTATAAGGCTGATTAGGCGCATATTTTCACATTTTGTATCGGATTTTCCTGGTTTTGGAAGTAAAGTTATTAGGGCACTCCTCATGGATGTAGGAAGAAGACCGTTCCTAAAGCACTTTTGGAATGTCTCCAAAAGAGGTGGAATTAATTTAGTCTGAAATTTTTTATAAATATCTATAGGTATGCCGTCTGGACCTGCCGTTTTCCTGACCTGCATACAGTTAATTGCTTCTGCAATTTCTTTTTTTGTTAATTCTCCATCTAATGACCAATTGTTTGTTTTTTAATTTAATTAATGAAGTATGTTGATGTGTGCGTGTCTCAGAAGTGAAAGCCCACAGTTTCCGATGTGAGAATGGAATATTATGTTGCTTGCTGCAGAATTGTCAAATAAATATTTTTCTGTGAAAATGACAGTCTTTTGTATTGCGTTTACAGTATG
>JAUMHE010000043.1:2278206-2305669 GCA_032359235.1 Enteromius mattozi
ACAAAAAGTGATTTAGTAGAAAGAGACCTGATATTCAGTAAGCCAAGCTTAATCATTTGTTTCTCTGTATTATAAACCGCTTTTATTTTTTGAACATCAATTAAATTGTTACTCTTAATTTGCTCTTAATTTGTAGAGCAAACAACAATGCTAAAGCCTCCTTTTCAATTACACTGCAGTTCTGCTTTCGAGAACTTTTTAGAGAAGTAGGACACAGGATGTTCAATATGGTACTCATCTTCCTGTAGCAGGACTGCTCCCGCTCCTACAGCACTTGCATCCACTTGCAGCCTGAAGGGTACCTTGAAGTTTGGAGCAGATAGGACAGGGGCATGACACAGCAGACCTTTGGCAGCCTCAAATGCCAGCAGACAATCCTTGTTCCATAAGAACTTTCGGTTGATACCGAAGAGGTCTTTGAGTGGAGAGTCGAAGGTAGAGAAATTGGGACAGAAACTTTGGTAGTATCATGTCATACCTAGGAAACGTCTCAGTTCACGTTTGTTGCAAGGCACAGGGAATTCAAGGATGGCTGAAATCCTTGCTTCAACAGATTTAACCTTTCCATGGTGTACCTGTTTACCTAAGTAAGTGACGACTCCTTTTGCAAATTCATATTTGGCAAGGTTTAGTGTTAATGAAGCTGCAGCCAGGCACTTGTTCTGATTCAGTGGACTGAAGTGATCCTTCCACGTTTTCGTTAATTTCTTTCATTAAAAGTTTTAGTTTTTTTGTTACTCTCACTCCCACCCCTAGACTTAAGGGGAGGGGATGTAACAATTTAGTAGAAGTTTTTATTCAAATAAGTATAATAGAAGCAATCAGACCAACAAGTCTTGCACAGTACACATAGCAATGTTTTTTTTTTTTATTAATAAATTAGAGGTAAGGTTTTTTTTTCTGTATGTACTATATGTTCTGTTTTATGTTCACCAAGTACAAGATGTTAATCCTGGAACAACATTCCAATCAACCAATCAGAATTGAGGAATAATTTTTCTGGAAATATCTGTTTTGGGCTTATAATCAGGGTTAGGTGCTTCTACACCCTTGTTAATCAGCTATCATTTCCCACTGATTTTAGGCATAAATTTTGGGTAGGGGTAGGGATTGGGATAAGTTTATATTTTTGGACAGTAATGTTGATCCAGGATCAACAAAAGATGTTGATCCATGATAATGTCTTACTTGGCAAAATCACGGTGACCTCTGTATGGAACATATTTAATATATTAAGACAAACCTAATGAATAAAGATTATAAAATTAATCTAAATTTTCATTTATTTATTTTTTGTTTGTTTGTTTTTTTAATTTCTTAAGGCTTGGACCTCCAGTTCTTATCAAAGTATTAAAAGTGGAGAAAAGATTCTGCAGCACTGAGAGGACTACTAAGAGATTATAGTCTGTCTTTTTTTCTCTCTCTCTCTCTCTCTCTTTTAATCCACCTTATTTTTCTGGTCTGGGCTGCTTCAACGCCGAAGCAGCACTCACTTGGATGGACTGTTCTCATTATTGAGCATGAGAAAATATTGCCACCCCTTGTGCTATCTCATTTCCTTCCTCCTAGGAAGCGAAACAGGGTCAGAGTCAGAGGACTGAGCAGACGGGTCAGAAGGAGTTCACGCCAGCACACATCCCACATGCCTACAGATTCCAGTTCTCTTCTCCCATGAAGATCAGTGCCCCTCGTCAGGAGCGAGCAGTCTGGTCTCTTTTGGAGGATCCAAGGGGGATGTTTCTAAAGGCTTCTGATGTGAATGGTTGTGCGACATTGAGGACCCTGGCCCCCTCTGACAAGAGAAGCAGGTGATGTCAGGCTCAGTGTGGACAGAGACATTAACCACATCCTCTCAAAGGCCTGCCTGCAGCTGCCTCAATAAATGGTTCCTTCAAGGACACCGCCAGCTAGCCATGTTCATGAAGAACTTACCAAGTTGTGGTGTGCTCTCTACACAGCCTGCATTCTGCCTTCGCTATCTTCACCTCCAATGAAAATGCTAAACAAAGGGGTTAAGAGAAGCTTGTTCCCTTTAAAGAGGCCATCACTGCTCATCTCTGCCGAGATGGATACTTACATTTACATCCAAGTAGCGATACACGTAGAGTAGAGATTCACGTTCAAAGGGGGAACTTACCAATATACAGTCCTTCCATTCGGACTTTCTCTAGGAATGTGCACCTTCACAAAGTGCATGGCTGCAGCCCTCTCCCCTCTGAGACATAATGATGCTCTGTCATGGCACAAGTGAGAGTGATATGATGTGTGGCCAAGTATGGTGACCTTAACTTGGAATTTGTGCTCTGCAGCTGTGTCAGGGCTGTGGCCCCTTGAAAGGCTCCTTGGCGGTATCCGATAGGAACTCAGCTGGGTAAAACTAGGCAATGGAAATGTTGTCTACGCGGTAATGGGAACTCTACCCTCAGATGGTTTAAATGAGTTGCAATGTCTTCTGGAAGGCAGAGGCTGATGTCTTCTGATCGCTGTGTCAACCATCTGTAACACTATGTGAAAACTTTCTGAATTTTTTTGTGGACAGATTGCTGGTCTTAGTTTTCCACCTATCATGGTTATAACAAACCCTCCTATTGTCTCTTTTTGCCAAGCTGTCTTCCAGCAGTTTGAACCTGTTACATTTACTCATCTCTCTGACATAGTTAAACAGCTACGTGTTACAAACTGCCCCTTTGATAGTATTCCTGCATGCTTACTTAAAGATGTTTTTGATATCGTTGGGCCAAGTGTTGTATCTTTGGTTAACACATCTCTCAGTTCAGGATGTGTACCAGCTGTTTTTAAACATGCCACTGTGCAACCGCTTCTACAAAAGAATAATTTGGATTCCTCAATTTTATCCAATTTTAGACCTATATCTAAACTCCCCTTTTTATCGAAAATTTTGGATAGAGTTGTTTTTAATCAACTTCAATCATTTTTAGATAAACATAGTATTTTTGAAAAATTTCAGTCTGGTTTTAAGCCTCGGCATAGTACAGAAACTGCTCTTTTAAGAGTTTCTAATGATCTTCTTCTAACTGTGGACTCTGGTAACTCTGCTGTTTTGGTACTATTGTATTTGACTGCGACATTTGATACGGTCAGCCACTCAATTCTTTTATCTAGACTTGAACAGAGTGTTGGTATTAAGGGCGTAGCCCTTAAATGGTTTCAGTCATAATTAACTGGCAGAAGTTTTTCTGTTAATTTAGGTGAATTATTTTCATCAACAGCCCTTCTTTCTTGTGGTGTTCCCCAAGGGTCCATTTTGGGCCCTATGTTGTTTTCTTTGTATATGCTTCCTAAGGGGGACAATTTTTAAAAAGCACAACATCTCCTTTCATTGTTATGCGGATGATGTACAAATTCATTTGCCTGTCAAAACAAATGACAAAGCTTCATTTTTGTCATTTCATAATTGCCTGAGAGATTTAAAAATATGGTTGGATCAGAACTTTCTTTGTCTTAATGAAAATAAGACTGAGATTGTCATGTTTGGTAGTCCTGGGGAACTGAGTGCTTGTGTTTACGCACTTGATGATTTAGGATTGTATATTCGTCCAGCTACCAGGAATCTCGGTGTGATTTTTGATGGTGCTTTTAAATTTGATAAACAGATTAGTTCTGTTATAAAAGCCAGTTTTTTCCACCTGAGACTGTTGGCTAAAGTCAAGCCCTACCTTCCACGAAAGGAGTTTGAAAATGTAATTCATGCTTTTATAACATCAAGACTGGACTACTGTAACTCTTTATATGTTGGATTGGATCAGTTATCTCTTCAGCGTTTGCAGTTGGCTCAGAATGCAGCAGCTCGGCTCTTAACTGGGACTAGAAAGCATGAGCACATTACCCCGGTCTTAGCTTCACTGCATTGGCTTCCTGTCCGTTACAGGATTGAGTTTAAAATTTTGTTGATTGTTTTTAAGATTTTAAATGGGTTGGCACCTGTTTATTTATCAGAGCTTTTACATGTCCACACTCCTGTTAAAGCACTGAGGTCATCTAATCAGGTGCTCCTGGATGTTCCCAGAGCCAGACTAAAAAATAAAGGTGACCGAGCTTTTTCAGTGGTGGCACCGAAGTTGTGGAATGGCTTACCTGTTCACATAAGGACTGCTAAGAGTGTTGAAATTTTTAAGTCATTGCTTGAGACACACTTATACTCTTTGGCCTTCATTTTAAACTGAGTTGGAATTTGAGACCTTGTGATGATTTTAATTGATTGTGTGATTGTGTGTGCCCTTCCGTTTTATATTGTGAAGCACTTTGGTCAACCATGGTTGTTTCTTAAATGTGCTATATAAATAAAACTGAACTGAACTGAAGTCATCAGTCAAGGTAGGACAGAAGCTCGGCCATTCTGGTGGCCCCACTCTGGCAGAACCAATCATGGTTCCCTAGGATGGTACAACTGCTATTGGCAGCCACTTGATGGATTCTGTAGAGGAAGGACCTCCTTGCTCAAGCAAAGGGAATATTTTGGAGCCCTCAACCTGAGTTGTGGAACCTATATATATGGCCTTTCAATGGGTGTCTCTTCCCAAAATTGTCATAAACAACGTCAATCAGTATCTCTCTATCTCCTTATTCATGTTAGGTAGCATAAAATAAATAAAAATTTATCTTTTTGTTGCATTCACAGTTTTGACAAGAAGGTGTCATCAGCGTACAGTGTTTCAAGTGTTTCAAAACAATGAATCATTTTGCCAAGCAATTGGTTTAAATAAGTCTCTAAAAGGTTGTTTTGTCACATCACTATAGATAACCACCCAGTTCCAAAAGGTTCATGTTTTTTACTGGTGTACCTAGGTTTTACACCTCAGAAATTGACACATAAACTTTAATAATGGTGACAAATCAACAAATAAGTACAACAAATAAATATAGCAACAATAATGACAAAACAATAATGCAAAAGTCAGCAAATAGAACTATAGTAACGATAATATACCACTGCTTTCTCATGTGAACAATGCATTTTATCCCTGAAGTACCCTTCAGCTTGTACATATTCTGTTAAAAGCACTCCACAACTGCTAATGATACAATCAACTGTCCCATTATTTATAAAAATTTACTAAAGTTGACTATTTTACTAAATTTAATAGTTGCATTAATACTGTTAATTAAGTGCTATTCTAATGGGCTACTATAACTGTCCATTTCCGTTTACTAGAGTATGAGGATTAAATGTTTTATACAACACTGCAGTCACAATATAAGATAGAGTGGGCAATCAGATGTCTGGGTCTCCAGCACAATTTATTATTGCTCTTTCTCAACATCATATTATTATATAGTTATTAGAAAAATAGTTGGCGTGCAGTAAAATGAGAGTTGGTATTTACACCTGACTGTTAGAAATATAAGGACTTTTATTTTGTTCTCTAAGCCGGATGTTGTAGATGGTTATGTTGATGAGTCTTCGCAGTGTCAGCGAGGCTAGTTGAGCGGAAGAGGACACCAGTGGAGGGCATTACATGTAACTCCAGATCAATAAATTCCCGTTGTCTTCAAGAAATTGTCACCAGCTTATCGGAAATGTTTTCTCTTTCTACTTCCCTTCAGCCACAGGTATCAAATCACTGTCTATTTAGGACAGCGGGTTTCGTGATTCAGCGTACGCAGGCTAGCTGGTTAGCTAGCATATATAACAAGTACACTTAAGATTTGATCGAAGTTTTCCAACACCATGCAGCAAAGGCAATGCCATGCTATTAGTCTAGTCGTCGTTGTTGTTATAGCACAGTTGATTGCAGTGTTATTGAGGGTTTGTGTGTACATAATGCTGTTTATTTGCGTTGATACCAATGTAAAAACATGCATCGTAGCAGAAATGTTCACGAACATTTGATCCATCACAGTGTTTAAAGCCTGCTGGGTTCTTTAGTATGTTTACAAGCTTCAGTTTTGGAAATGAGGTTTTAATGGCCGACATCAATGTCAATGACGTTTCAATAAGAATACACCAAAGCTTTCATTCATGTATCCTAAAAACAGCCTGACATTAAATAATATATGCATGATTTTTAAACAGTTAAAAAAAGTCCAGGGTTACTGTAAATTATTATTATTATTTTTTTCAAATTAATGTTTTTCCCCCACCCACATAACACAAATTTCTCCTTGATAAATGAGTACGCTAGCTTTGGGTGAAAATTTAATTATGGGCAAAACTGATGGAAAGTTTAATGAGCTTTTTTTGTTTTTGAGAAATGTCAAAAATTTAAAGGTTTAACCATTGTTTTTACTCCATGTTTAAATGATCGTAGACGTATTATCTATATTGTGGTATTTCAGATTTTGAGATAACACTCCAATGTAAATTATATGTTTCAATTAAAGTTGTTATAAATACTTAATTCTCAAGACACAAAAGAAGAAAACGTTGTTTTGCTGTTTATCTCCACAGGTAACAGTCCAGCTGAGTCACCTCATCAATGTCCTGCACTCTCTGAAGGGTTCAGTGAGCAGCAATACTTCAGTCAATCACAAACACCGAGAGAACGCATCAGAACAAGATCTAAACTGCACAGAGGTGATTACATTCATCTGTACACTAATAAATACTGTACATGTTTAGGTTATTGGAACCCTTCCTTTGTCCCCTCTAGTCATTTATTGCCATGGAAATGTGGTTATAAAATTGAGCAGTTGACTTTAGCAGCTTTTAAATGAATGATGCCCTTCAGAATCCTAACCATGTTTTTTCCTTTTAAAATTTTTCATCTGTGGTGTTGTCTGGGAAGCCATCACTGACCCTCCGGGATTTAGGATTGACAGGTCTTGGGGTCAGCCAGCTAGATGAGCTGGTTCAGACGCTTCTGCCCTGTGTTGCTCAGCAGGAGTCACTCTCACAACTGAGGACCGTACCAAATATTTGGAGGACTTCCCATCTTTCCTCAGATTCGTTCTTTCACAACAAACATGGTAAGACGCAAAATACATTTTTACTTCACATTTTTCACAACCTCAGCCGATGACAGAAGTCTTAAACTCTGTTAATTTGTTTTTCATTTTGTAATCTTGTTTTCAAATAAGAAAACTATATTATTTTGATGATTCCATCCTGCTGTAATTAAGTGCAACTGTCACTGAAGTAGACTCAAGCTGGTTTCGTTAGCATTTTCTTGTGCCACACAGAAAGTCAAAAAATGCATATCTGTGAATGAGACTACTTAAACCTCCCTAATTAGGATTTTGTTGTTACTAATGGACCTAAAATGTATTACAACTTTATTTCCATTGCATTCATGCACTCAACAGTTCACACAATAGTTTATTTATGCAGCCATCCATGACTGTAATTTTTTTTTCAGCTTTTTCATGTTGTAAGGCTAAATTTACCACATGAATTAACTGTTTCGTTTCTGCTTTCTTATTCAGGGTTTTCAAGAATAGGCGGTGTTACTGCTGTGTTCTCTAAGCAGAACAAGTCACCTCTTCAAACACTATGTACAGATCTCAAATATTTGCCATGTAAAGTGTACAGTATTCTATTATTCAGTTCTCACAAAGTAAACATGCAACTTCATTTAATATGATCTGTGTTTTTTTTTTGGGGGGGGGGGGGTTCCTAGCCGATATTTTTCAAATATTAATCTCTTTTCATTTTCAGTGATGGTCCCAAATCGTGGCTTTAAAACACTAAAGTCCAGAACACGCCGTCTACAAGGATTTGACAGTTCGGCAGAGCCTGAGGGATTTACACCATCGTTTATGAAGGTCACCCACACAGTAATACAGTGATTTCTTTTAAATGATTTTTACCCTAATGTAGTATTTATTAACTTAAGTTATTGCAACACAAAGAGATAGTCACCCCAAAAAAATTTGATTTGGCATCATTTACTGTCATTTTTATGTCCTTCTAAATCTATGTGACTTTGTCCACGTCCACTGTGGAGCACAAAACGATATTTTAACTAGAAAAGACTCATTTCCTGCTTGTGCATTTTTGTGCAAGTTCATTGTTCAGTAGCCTACAGAAAACAGTATATAAATGATCCGTTTAAATTAGCACATTGTAAATGTCCTTTGTTAAAGAGAAGGATTGTATAGCCATTTTAATGTTATTTATGTTTTTGTCCACCAGGGTTTCCTTACACGAGACAAAGGACCAGGTGTTGAAACGCTGGACAAGCTTCTTAAAAACAAAAACATTCCTGATGGTCAGCACGATGCTTTTAAGACTGGTTTTGCAGAGGGATTCCTAAAAGCACAGGCACTAACACAGAGAACCCAAGGCAAGTTGTCTCAGTAGACAAAAGGTCCAGAAGTGACACAAGTGCCTGTCTCTCACAGTCTTGTACTTGCTCTGACTCAGGTCTATTGAGCGGTGAAAGTTTCTCAACCTGATGTAACAGTTTCCTTTCTTACTTTATTATTGTATTAAAAAACACCATCATATTGTCATCTCCAATAGAATCATTAAGAAGGACACGACTGATACTATTGGTGCTTTTACTTGTGGGCTTATATGGACTCTCAAAAACACCTTTCTTATCAGGTAAATATTAAGAATTTTTGGCATGTATGATTTTTTTTTCCACTAAATTCAGTAAACCTTATGTCCTGTGTTTCATGTCTACCAGTGTGAATATAACATTTTAATCATTAGTAAAAGTGCTGGTTTGGATTGAAAACCATTAATGCTCTCTTGCCTGGCTTGCCCCTTTTGTGGCTTTAAGAAAGCTTTGTGTGTGTTTGGAGTGTGAACTATAATGTAACCGTTCCGGACAGTGCGATTCCGAACCACATCAGGCCTGGACTCAGCAGTGGACCCTGTCCAGATGAAGAATGTCACCTTTGAGCATGTGAAGGGTGTGGAGGAGGCCAAGAATGAGCTGCAGGAAGTGGTGGAATTCCTGCGACACCCACAGAAGTTCACTGTTTTGGGAGGAAAGCTGCCTAAAGGCAAGAACACACTTTCGCTGAACAGATTCATTCAAATTAATAGTTACATTAAAAATGTACTGTAAAAGACACCATAACAGCAGTCCATTTTTTTAACCTCCATATTTTTCTTTTCATAGGAATCTTGTTGGTTGGGCCTCCAGGTACAGGAAAGACCCTGTTGGCCCGTGCTGTGGCAGGTGAGGCAGATGTGCCATTCTACTATGCATCTGGCTCAGAGTTCGATGAGATGTTTGTTGGTGTTGGTGCCAGTCGAATCAGAAACCTTTTCAGTGAGTACCAAGTTTGCACAGTGCCAAATCATAATTCAAGCTTGATTGTTTGTAGATGAGGACACACTATGTACCCAATTCCGAGTTCTGTGAAAGCCAAAAGTGCTGTAATTAGTTATTGAATGATTGTATGCATGTATTGATGCAGTTTTCCTTATTTTATTCTTTAGGGGAAGCTAAAGCTAATGCACCTTGTGTTATCTTCATTGATGAGCTGGATAGTGTTGGAGGAAAGAGGATTGAGTCCCCCATGCACCCCTATTCTAGACAGACAATCAATCAGCTTCTAGCAGAGATGGATGGGTGAGCCGTGCTACTCAGTGTCTTGAGTGAAAAGTTTGAGGTTGTTTCACTAACTTGGTTTTTAACATACAGGTTTAAGCCAAATGAAGGTGTCATCATAATCGGAGCAACAAACTTCCCTGAGGCTTTGGATAAGTGTGTATATTTCTTCTCGAACATCTAAAGACTAAAGCCTGCTTATTTTAAAATGTGCCAAAAGATAACAAAAGTGTGTTATTGTAAGTCTTTTGTTAATACAATGTTGTTGATTGGTCAGAAAATCTGAATGCTCTCTTGTTCTCCAGTGCTCTGATTCGACCAGGCCGCTTTGATATGCAGGTCACTGTCCCCAGACCAGATGTGAAGGGCCGCACTGAAATCCTCAAGTGGTACCTTAAAAAAATTAAAGTAGACAGTGGTAAGTGGTCTGTGAAAGACTCGTTTCTTAAAGGGGTCACCCCTTTCTCTTTGGGGTGTTACAAGCTGTTAGTGCACAGATAAGATTCCTAAAGTCTCAAAAACTGAGATATTCTTTCTAAAAGTTATGAATTGTCCACACCCCCTAAAATAGCTCATTTAAACACACCCCCACTTTTCTACATCTCTTTGTGGGTTTATTTTCATAATTATTCTCACTGTAGTGTTGTTGCTGCCATCACCCACCATGTCGTGGAGATGTTGTGCATTACTCCAAATACACAAAATAATGTTCTTTTTAGCAACATCATATGACCCCTTTAATGTTGTGAGGTAAAAAAGTAATAGTACAGGAAGTGAAGGATTTGATCTTAAGCATTATTGTATTTTCTGAACATTAGCTGTGGAGGCAGAGGTCATTGCCAGAGGAACAGTGGGCTTCTCTGGAGCCGAGCTGGAGAATCTCGTTAATCAGGCTGCATTAAAGGCAGCCGTCGATGGCAAAGACATGGTGACCATGAAAGAGTTGGAGTTTGCTAAGGACAAAATACTTATGGGTAGGTACCTCTAACTCATGCTGCATGTATTTAAAATGTTGTTGCTCTTAATAGATACATTTACGCCTGAATTGCAGTGGGTTTTTTTTCCCCACCGGAAACAATTTTTTGTAGAAACATCAAAATCAAATATAAAGTTTTACTAATTAAATTTGGGCAGCTGATTTCTGTATTCAGTTCAGGGTGTCATGTACTGTCATGGAGTGCATAGGGTGTCTTAGTATTAAAGCTGTTTGGCAACAAGACACCTTTTGATAGTTCAGCCGAACAGATTTTACACAATGCTATTCTACTATCAGTTTTGGTCCTGATGATGTCTGTCTATGCTGAATTGTTTAACTCTTGCATCTTGTTAATATTGTGTGCATGAAATAATTGATGAAAGTAAAACTGCACATTTAAAGAAGCACTCATTTTTGACCCTTCAAATCCCTTTTGGCAGAAACTGAAAATTTCGTTCTTCTGCCGTTTTGGTTGAATATTTTGAGTTGCTAAAATTTTGGTGCATTCACTGTTTTTCATTGACTTTTCCTTTCTGCAGGGCCGGAACGCAGGAGTGCAGAGATTGACAAGAAGAATAAAGAGATCACAGCGTACCATGAGTCAGGCCATGCTATTATTGCATACTACACCAAAGATGCCATGCCCATAAATAAAGCCACTATTATGCCCAGAGGCCCCACTTTGGGTCATGTGAGTATATTTTAATTTATTATGAGACTCTGCTTTGAAAGGACTCATCTCTTCACTTTTGGCTGAAACCGTAAAGTCAGGGTTTAATATTTTAGAGAGATAACTAAGCTACATGTTTATTTTTCAAGTGTGAGACAGTATGCCTTGATTTAGTGCCAGTGTTTTTGTTCTCCTCTCTATAGGTGTCCATGCTCCCAGAGAATGACCGCTGGAGTGAAACTCGTTCTCAACTTCTGGCCCAGATGGACGTCAGCATGGGTGGCCGAGTGGCTGAGGAGCTCATTTTTGGCAGTGAGAATATCACCACTGGTATGTATGTTGCAGTACTCTTTGCTCTGGTATTCATTGATATGTCATTCAAAACATATGTGTGTTATGCATGATGAAAGACTATATGAGACTGGATCACAAAGGTCACATTTTGTAAGGTCATATTTTTATTTAAAAATCTAAATTGCCTTTAAAATTGTTAGTTCTTAGCAATGCATATTACTAATCAAAAATTAACTTTAAATATATTTACAGTAGAAAATGTACAAAATATCTTCATGGAACATGATTTTTACTTAATATTTTTTTGCAAAAAAATCTATAATTTTGAGCCATAGAGTGTATTTTTGGCTATTGCTACAAATATACCCCAGCGACTTAAGACTGGTTTTGTGGTCCAGGGACACATATAGAGTATATATTATAGAGTGACCTTGTTGTAAGAGTGTTTATTGTACATTACATTTTGCAAATATGTGAGAAGACAATCCACGAATAGTAAATACAACAAAGTGCTGCTAATCACTTATTTCTGTTCATCTGTGTAATGTTTTGTTGTTTTCTTATAGGAGCATCAAGTGATTTTGACAGCGCTACAAAAATAGCCAAAATGATGGTGACCAGATTTGGCATGAGTGAAAAGGTTTGTCATATTTAGCAGATTATTTTTGCTTACTGAATATAAATATGCATATATATGGATGTTATTGTGAGATTTCCCTTTTTTATTTGTTTTTTTATTCAAATTTATTGATGCCAAATGTCATTTGTCTAAGTAAAAATACTAAGCAGGAAATAGATCTTAGGAAATAACATCAAATTTATTCCATAAGTTAAATTATTATTTTTTTCTCTTGTGCTAAAACTAAAAGAAATTAAGTTGACTGTTTCCCATCTGATGCTTACGTTTCCATTCAATAGAAAGCAAAGCATAAAGCATTTTTTAAATAGCTTTTTATCTTTTTTTTTTTTATTATTATTATTTGAAGAGCTATTGATGCTTTATTTGACTTTTTTGTGTCATTTCTTTTTTGTTAATAGTTGGGTGTCATGACATATGCTGACCTTACCAAGCAGAGCCCAGAAACTCAAGCAGCCATTGAACATGAAGTCAGGATACTTTTGAGGGTAAACTTGGCTCTGATCTAATTCGATCCTTAAATCAACATTGCATTTAAGCACTCAACAACCTGCTGTTAACATTTCTTGATATCATTTTTTGACTCGTATTTCTTTGAATTCTCCTAGGATTCCTACGAGCGTGCTAAAGCTCTCCTGAAGTCTCGTTCTAAGGAACACAAAAATCTTGCAGAAGCTTTATTGCGATATGAGACGTTGGATGCCAAAGAAATCCAGCTGGTCTTAGAGGGAAAGACATTAGGCACCAGATGAGAGCTCACCAGAACCTTCAGTCAACAGGAAAAGGACAATGGAACCCTAAATACATGAATGTACATATGCAACCAAGAGCTTGGTAGGCCAACACTCCCCATTGGTAAAGATTTTTTTTCCTGAGCCAGATCTCTTTAAAAAAAAAATTGTGTTACATCCTTGGGATTTTCTTCCAAAGAAATTGTCAATGTGAGAATTTAACTCATTTAGTATCTATTTCAGTGTTTTTCTGTCCCATTGACTGTAGCTGCTTCCTTATTTGTAGTGGAGCAGATGCTGATTTTGAATAAATCATTAAACTGTAAGCAACAGTCCAGTTTACTACAAAGTTAGGAACAAATTTGCTGTTCTCTGTTTCTGACAGAGTTGTCTGAGCCAGGCTGTGCATATGTTGACTGGTGGCCTTTGAGAAATGGAAGGGAATGTATTTTTCTCTAAGGGAGTGGAATGTTTCAAAGCACTTTGTTACTGGGACATTTATATTATTTGTGTGAGGCATATCATATTGTCTGCTTGTGAAATGCTGCTTCAAATACCTTAATAGTCACAATAAGTTAATGTATCAGAACCCAAGAATGTTATTAGATAAACTTTCTGATAAGAAATTACAAATGGCCCAGTCATCAGTAAACTGTTCCATGTTGTAGGTTGCATCAGTTTGATCATACATGGCAATCATAAAGCAAAAGGGAGATATTAAAATGTGGCATTCATTTAAATTTGATATTAGATCTGCATTTCTCGGGTTCCACTGGTTATTACACTCGGTTTATTCAGCTTTACTCTACATATTATTTATTCATGTACAGTAGCTCTACATTTATGAATTTACCTTGCCTCCATATATGTTTGCCTTTTACCCAAGCTCATTTTAGTTGTGTGTATATACAGTATATATTTATAATTAATAAAACAAAAAACAAGGACATTGTATCATTGTATATAAGTGTATTTGATTTTAGTCTGAGTTCTGCTTGGTTTGTAATTCAAAATTATTTTTCTTTTGAAGCTGTTGCACATTAAATAAATGGGAGCTGAACTGAATAAAGGAAACATAACTGCATAATTGTTATTTTAATGTACTCTGTGAGAACTTCTGCACTGCAAGAACATTACTATTATACAACCAATCAAGTCTACGCTAAATGCTTCATTTTGCGAAGAAAATGCGAGTACTGCACTAGTTGGTGCCATGATATAGGACAGTGGTTCTCAACCACGTTTCTGGAGGCCCCCCAAAACTGCATTTCTGCTTAATCAAACATACCTGATTCAGCTCATTAGTAGAGACTCCAAGAGCTGAAATGGGTGTGTCAGACAAAGGAGAGTTGCAAAATGTGCAGTGTTGTGGGGCCTTCAAGAACATGGTTGGGGACCACTGATATAGGATATTGTTAAGGAGTGGAGTGTTGATATGAGGGTGGTCAGTAAGATTTTTAAAGTTTTTAAATGCATCTATTTGATCAAAAATACAGAAAAAAAATTATATTGTGAGAGATTATTTCTATTTCAAATATTGGATTTCTGTTTTAAAATACTTTTAAAATATAATTTTTTCTGTGTTTAAAGCTTAATTATTTAGCATCCTTACTCCAGTCTTTAGTGTCACATGATCCTATAGAAATCATTCTAATATGTCAATTTATTATGATTGTTGGAAACAGTTGTGCTGCTGCTTTTATTTATTTATTTTTTTTAAATTTTTCTAATACTTTTTTCCTGGATTTGTTTATGAATAAAAAGTTAATAAGAACAGAATTTAAAATATATATTTTAACAATATAAGTCTTTACTATCAACTTGTATCCATTACCACATTCTTCTTGATTAAAAGTATTCATTACTTTCAAAAAAGAAAAAAAATTACTGACCCCAAACTTTTGAACTGTAGTGTGTATTGGTAGTGTAACATGTTTTCCATTTTAAATAAAGGCTGTTCTTTTTAATTGTATATTCATAAAATAATACTTGGAGAAATTCACCAGAATTAAAAATAATCAGCATATTATAATGATTTCTGAAGGTTCATGTGACATTGAAGACAACTTTTTAAAGTATTAAACAAAAACTTATTTTAAATTGCAATATTTCACAAAATTAGTTTTTTTCTGTATTTTTGATCAAATAAAGACAGCCTTTATGAGCAGAAGAAATTTACTGATCTTACTGATCCCAAACTTTTAGTGTAGTGTATAATCACATCAAATATGGTAAACAGACATTCAGAACAAGAAATTGTCATTTACTTACTTTTTATTTAATAAAATGTTAATTTTACAAGCATGTTGAAATGGAGATAGCACACTTGAAGAAAAAGCATTCAGTGCTATCATAATTTGTGGCAAAATCCAAAGAAAGTTAGAAATACTGGAATAAAAGCAATGCCATGAAGCAGCCCAAAACTAATGACTAGGAACACAATGGTGAAGAACGTTCTGAATATGTAGCTGCTGGAAGCTGAAAGCACCACCACACCCACAATTGTAGACAGAGCCCCCTGAAGTATGGGGTAGCCCAGGTGTGTCATTGCTTCCACAACTCTTTCATTCACATCGGGCTTTGTACTGGACACAAACGTGTAGGAGATATGAGCAGAGAAGTCCACAGAAAAGCCAATGCTAATGATCAGGTTTATCATGGAGATTGAATCAAGACTTACGTTTAGCAATGCCATAAACCCGGTGACTCCCAAAATGACTGAAGCGATGGCAAAAGCAACCCACAAGGCACAAAGAGGATTTGGAATCAGCACAAGGGAGATGAGCAGCATTACTAAGGTTGCCACAATGATGGTCTGAAGAGTGATATGTCCTATTACTGTATATTGATCATGGTATATAAACGCTGGATGGTAGACCAACAGTGGACATGGGCAGCTCTCTGCTGTCTTCCGTAGTGAGTTCAATATACTCTTCTCGGTTGAATTCTGAGCAACTGTCTGAAGAAACAGACGTGAAGCAGATATGTTGTTATTGGTTATATTGACATCCTGTTTGAGCATTGGTTGGCGGTCCAGGAACTCATAAAGATGTGTTTTAAATTGATCTTCTGTGCTGATGTTCTTACTGTATTCATCAGCATACTTTTCAAAGGAATGAAGCCAAGATGTCAACAAGTTCTTGACAAAATTCAATTCCTGAAACTGTACAATACATAACTCAAGTTGATGCCGTTTGCTCTCCTCCCAATATGGAAATGTCCCGTTGATAGCTAACATTACATTTGGACCATAATAATCAAAGTATGTCTTTTCAGCTTCATAGTATTGGATGATGTATGATTTATCAAGTGCTAGGTTCCTTAGATCAATGCCTTCCTTAAGTTGCAAGCAACCATAAACACTAACCGCAATGTATGTTAAGTAAATCGAGATTACTAAAGCTTTACTCCAAGCTGTTGTCACAAACGGTCCATAATACTTCCTGAAGAACAGTGTCATTGGGTGTTCTTCCTCAGTTCCTGTGTTATGGTCGTAAGATCCTCCCACACAGCAGAGAGTATACACTTTAGACCGTCCTGGTGGGACCTCGTCTGGCACCTTCCTGCAAGTTAACCAGTGTCTGTTCGCCCCCTCTCTTCTGCCATTCAGAGCCAAACAAGCTCCAAAGAAAGTGATGTTGTAGAAGTAGCAGAACAAGACAGCAGTGCCTGCGTACAGACAGAAAGACTGAACAGAGCCGAAGGGATTGCCGTAACTGAGGTAAAAGGCTAGCACGTCAGTCAGAGTGGTGATAGTAATGGAAACGGCAGCTTCTCTGTAGGTATCAGCCATGCGTTTTGGCACTGTGTCTTGAATGTTGGTCCGTTGCCAGCTGGAGATCATGATAAACATGTCATCAATACCGATTCCTAGAAAAACAGTTTCACATCTTGAAATGAAAATCTGTCAGTTGTGGAGAATATTAAATGTAGTGCTCTTTGTACATTTGCATTAATGCATTTTGACCAGTTTATCCAATGCAACCTAAAGTGTGCGAGGCAAGATGTGTCACCTCCTTAATCTGGCATCTTTTTTCAATCATGTGGCTATTTGTTAAGAATCCATCATATATACAGCTGTATCTACTGAAAATATGCCCATATCTCAAAACATATAACATGCACATATGTTTAGCTGTACAAGCATGTAAATTGTTAAATTAAGCATTTTATTTCTGGTAGCGAGAGTCAAAGTGTATCAGTGGGTTTTCTAGTGAGCTTTGCTTCAAAATGTTGAAAATTATTTCAGTATATTTAAATATTCAATATATGGGATTGCGTATTACTAAACAGTTGTTCAGGTAATTTAGGTTATTCAGTTTAGAGACCACCATCCCCAGTGTTTTTTTTTTATTTTTATACCCATAACCTGATAATTGCAACACAATCTCATGACCAATTCGTATGTTTTCATACAAGGTGGCATATTCCTATGACCTCACTCGTGCGATTTGTCTATACCCCAGTGACAGGTAGGTTTAGGGGCATACAATTCATACAAATTCATACGAACTGGCAACTCGTAAAAATACGTATGATTTAGCAAAAAGTCAAATGAATTCATATGAGCGAGCCACCTCGTAAAATATGTAATAATTGCCGTGAGACTGGGCTGGGAAATCAGATTTGCAGATTCTGTACCAACTGTAGGGTTGAATAAGTTCAAAACAGTAAAGATAATAAACATTATCTAAGATACAGTATCTTACCAAGAATAAGGAACGGAGAAGATGCCACAGTAATAACAAATGGCACCTTTATGAGTAACAGCAACCCAAAGCTGGACAGCACTGCTTGTGCAGTGGAGAAAACTCCAAGAGAAGCCACCCATGCTTTATTCCTCACGTTGTCAAACCTGTCAAATTAAATAATGTATAACTATTTACAAGTAATATCAGATTTGCAGTCTCAGTGTTTTTATTCCATGATCTGTATTACACAAACCTTAGGCAAGATATTATTGAAAATGAGATGGCAAGAAAATAAGTAATAGCAAAAAGTTCAGTGACAGATTGGGTGCTCTTCTCAAACTCCTGTTGTCTTGACATGGATGTGAAATAAGACACCTGAGAAAAAAGAATTATAATTTAGGCACATACTTAAAATTGATTAGACTAAGAATTACAGTTTGAAATACTCAACGCTCAAATTATTTGCCATTTATTAGGCTATAAAGATACAAAATATTTCCTAAAATGCTTTTTTAGTTCAGTTTTTTTTTAGTATTGCACATGATGCAATGTCTTAAGTGTTGCTGAAGTGTCTACTTAAAGCCACTGAGTATGCAAAAGGTTTAGGATTATTGTGACGTGCGAAACATTGTGTTCCATAATTTAGAAAACTGACAGAGTTAAAATGTTACTGTGATTGAGCTCATGTCATTAGATTAAACCAAATTATTATTTCATGTAGCATTCTTAGTAGTCTAGTTCTTGAATATACTACATAGGCCTATATGTTTAGGCTACATGAAATTTATAAGAAGATTCTAGAAACTATTTTTAACACAATGTTCACACACTACAAAGATACTTACTTCGGTTTCAGTGGTTGTTACATTAGAGAGCAAGTCTAAAAATTCCTGAAGCCAGGCATCTTCCAGTGTATTATTGCTGTCTTGTAAATAATAGAAAAGTCTCATTGCTTTGGCACCTCGAACAACTCCACTGTTATCCACCTCCACCTTACTAATGATATTTCCCATGTGGATACAGTTGAATTCGGAAAGACAGTACTCAGGAAACGTTATATTGACAAAACCAATGTTGCTGGCATTGTAATCCAAAAAACCAAGCATTACGTTAGAGTTGCATGTTCCGTTCACAGTTGCGCAAATATCGGAAAACGCAAACTGCTGCGCGTCGCGAGCTGCGGTGATTCCTTTAACTTCTCCATCTATGCGGATGATCTCCTCTAGTGCCGCAACGCTGAGTATGTTTGTCTGACAGGAGAAAAGCAAAGACGCAAAAACCCCGTCAGTGTTCAATCGTATAATTGAAAATTGTGAGTCAATTAGTGGAAAGGTTTCTTGAAAGAATCGCCTCTCCACTTTAGCGCGGCCGTTTCTCGGTGTAAACTGCTCCACTATGTCGTTGGATTTCAGGTCGTTCAAAAAGTAAAATCCTCCTCCGAGACCTGAGGACACCGCCAGGGGTAAAGCGACAAACCACCACGGGTGAAGCCCTACGAACTTACCGATACTTCCAAAACAATGCCGCATGGGCTTTTCAACGCAGTCTGTGATGCAGGACACCATGACTACTGCAGAGATGTGCACTGATCTGTACACCTGGAGATGTGCGGATTATATATGCCTCATTTGAATATGTAACACCTCAGTTTGTTATTGCAAGTGGCCTATTGTAGCCAATGCCCTCTCCTTTTGGGGTGAGACATGCATAATTGTGCATTATACTAAAGTATTTATTTAAATTATTGGGAAATATCTAACATATGCACAATGTCCCACTGAATGAACTATGGAAGCAACATAACAACATAAAGTTCAGTGGGGTAAGTTTTATAACCCCATGACACCAAATCACATCTGGGATTACATGAAAAGTTTCAAGCACCTGGAATATTATTCGTGCATTTTAGGCTATACTCAAATAATTTTAATATCATTCTTAAAATTATGAGAGAAATTGTCAATGGGGAATAAACCAATGGTGGCAAATTAATTGGAATAAAAACCCATATTGAACATAACGATGGATGTGGTAGGCTACTTTTTTTGTAGTAAAATGCAAATTTATGGAAATTTGGAAGTTATGTCAAAAAGACAAAAAGAATATAAAAACAGGCCATTTCTCTCCAGAGCTCGTACAATAGCCTATACATGTGCTGTCACAAAAGGTCTCTGTAGACTTTGTCTTATAACGTGGTGACTATTTCCTTTAGAATTACCCCTCAAACCTATAATCAAAAGGTTGAGCTTCTTCTATAAGGACACAATTTTCTGAATCAATGATCCAGGTACCTCCTGTAAATGTGGAGCAATTAGCTCCCATGCAGTGAAACAACGGACCTCTGAAGTAGCAGACAATGGGAGAACTATTTAGAAATCTTCTGAGAGAAATTGGAGAGGGATCTTGAGGAATAGTATTCTTTAAAATGATTTCTTTGTGTTAGTTTGTGTAATTAGCTATACAAACCTCACATGGATATCTTTTAGGACATCTTTTTAATGGTAGTTGTTGCCAAATGTAAAAGTTTACAAATCAGCCTTTAATCAATTCAACTGGGTGTTTCAATAACAGTTTGGGCATGTACACAAATTAATACAAGATTGTCTTATTTTTGTCTGTGCTCATCAGGAAAAGTTGTGAAGATTGATTAAAATAAAAGATCACTGGTGAAGAAAAAGCAGCATCTATTCATCTATCTATCTATTTTATTATTTTTTTCTGTTCATGTAGCCTATTTGTTTCAGAATTGGTTAAAAGTAAAATTCTTTAGCCTATATTTGACATTTGTTAAAAATATATATTTCAAATAAATAATGTTGTTTATTATCTGAAGCGGACAATGGAAATAAAGTGCAACCATGACACGTTTTAACAGGGCACATCGCAAGCTATTTAATGGACATTTATCTCACCTTGTGGGTTATGCAATACTTTCTTGGTATGAAGCATGCATAGTCAGTGTGATCATGTTGACTGACAATGTTGAGATATGAGGATTTGGCCTTTATTTTGTTAGTCAATTTCTTATCATGAATAGTTATTCCTCTTTCTATCTCTTTACCATTTATGAAATCATTAAAAGTAGCCCCAATATCCCCAGTCAAACTGTATTTCAACAGTAGGCTATGGCTTGGATTTCTTACGCAACGTCTAACATGATACTCGTGACGTCACGTTCAGTCGGAAGTTCCAGCGCAGCAGCAGTGAACGCAGAGTTGAACCAGCTTTAGTGTAAACAGCCCGAACATGGACGACGACGTGTTAACGACTTTGAAAATTTTAATCATCGGTGAGAGTGGTGTCGGTAAATCAAGGTGAGGTCCGAAACCGCCATTTTTTTCGTTTAAGTCTCGCACAGCAGGATGAGTTGATCATTAGCGTTAGCTTCGTCTGAACGAGCAACAAGCTCAGCTAAACTAATGTTAACTGTCGACTGTGCCCAGACTTTGCCAGTTCTATCCAGCCGTTAAACTTAACTGTTAAATATTCTTTTGGCCTCAGGAACAAAAGGAAATGCGCTATATTGTTCCCCTCATGATATTTTTAGCCGTCAGATGTGTTGACTTCTAAGCACTGTCGATTGTTAGCTTCGTAATTGTGAATCCATGGACATAAATTTCGTTTGACTTTTTAAATTATTCTGGTAATGAATACTTGGTATACTGTTACTGTTGTCGCATCCCTTTAAATTTTTAATAAGAGCAGCAGCTGTTTGTGTAGCAGTCATGCTATCTGCTCATTGTGTGGTGTGGCAGTTACCTATAATTATACAGGCCTTAGAGTTTTGTGGAGGGGTCAAATACTTAATGTAAACAACAGATTTAAACATGTACTTTACACATGATGCTAAATTAGTGATGAAGTAAGTTTTTTCAAAGCCCTTCCTCATCCACTCAGGTAAGTGAAAGTGTTCTTCATAACTGAATGTGTCATGTTTGCAGAAAATAAAGTGTAATTATATGAGAAAATGGGATTTATGTATAACAATCATTTATCCTTTGAATGCTGATTTTCTTATATTTCTCTGTTATGTCTCCAGTTTGCTCCTGCGCTTCACAGATGACACGTTTGACCCAGAGTTAGCTGCGACCATTGGTGAGTCATGTAGTTGTGAATAGTAGTATTCAGACATTGTTAACAAGCCTGTAATCAGTTAATGCTCAAAACTAATGAGCTTATAAACGAAATCTTACTGGACATTGAAGTCTTGTGGTAAAAATATTTAGTTTTACCTCCTTAACAAATATACTTTAATCCTTGTGTATTTTAAAGTATGCTCCATTTCTCTATTTTTGATTGGTTATTCAGGTGTGGACTTTAAAGTGAAAACTATTGCAATAGATGGCAACAGAGCAAAGCTGGCCATATGGGTAAGTGCTGTAGGACAGTCAAATCTTTGCTCAACCACACTCAATACAGGCATGCAGTGGCCTGAATAATTGTTATCATGTCCACTACTCTTACAATTGTCTTGTTCCACTAGATGTCACTATCGGGCTTTGTAGAGTTAAGTGACGTAGTCTGTTTAGAAAGCTGCTGAAATCCTCATGAACTTCTGTTTTAGGACACGGCCGGTCAGGAGAGGTTCAGAACTCTAACACCAAGCTACTACAGAGGAGCCCAGGGAGTCATTTTGGGTTAGTGTTTTTGCATATTTAATTTAATTATTTATCACACGGTTCTTTGGAATATTTGATGCTGATTGGCCAGTAAGGAGTTCTGCAAACATATATTTTGTATATTTTGACCAATACATTTTATGATTGTCCCAGACAGTTTCATGTCTCTCAGATCATTCCGAGGTGTAACTATATATATTTAATTGCTTTATTAATTTACTTATTAATCATGTATTATGTGGAATAATGTACAATTGGGCGAATGTTATCACAAGACAAGACACTGCACTATATTAATTCTCAAATTCAATAAAATTGTAATCATTTTCTTCTCTTTTAGTGTATGATGTTACAAAGCGGGACACGTTCACAAAGCTTGAGAACTGGCTTAATGAGCTGGAGACATACTGTACACGCAACGACCTGGTTAAAATGCTAGTTGGAAACAAAATTGACAAGGTTTGTTTGATTAGTATTATTCTGAATGTAAAGCTGCTTGAGACAATGTTTTGGTGTGCAGTTGTCGAGGTTGTTTTAGATTAAGTCTTGAAGGGATAGTTCAGCCAAAAATGAACCCCCAAAATGAATATTACCATCCTTATTAATGGCTTTCTTTTGTAGAGGATGTAAAAGGCATTTTGAAAATTGTCTCAATTTTGCTTTTATAAAATGTTTAACTTTTAAGTAGAGTAAATGATGTATAGTCCTACCCAGAGGAAAGTTGCAAATCTTACTCTGGATATCTGAAATTTAAACATTAGCTGTGATGTCACTTTGGTTAATGCAGCCAATAGTTACTGAATGTGAGGTGCTATTAAATTTTAAAAAAGATGGTGGATTTTTTTGTTGTTGAATTCTAGGAAAATAAGCACTCTGGAAGAATATCAGGGCAATTTTCAGAAATTTGGCAGTCTTTTGTGGAAATGCAAGTAGTCATGCATGATTTGCAGATGTGATTAGACTGTCACAGTTGATGCATTCAAGTATGGAAAACTCAATTTGCAATTCCTTTTGAAAATTGTCCGTAATATTCTTCCATTAAGGACCAATGTTCATTCTAGATTGTCAAGTCTAGCCTCGAAACTCGAATCTTTAAGTAATGATGAAAGGGGTTCAGTCAGGGGTGCAGAATTAGTAAAAAATGAACAATACGAAACGCGCTAGAAACAGTTGTTTACAAACAATTTAAATAGAAACGTGAGCTCCTGTAGTTTTGTTAAGGAAAGTTGAACAAAACTTATGGAATGTGACCTGAAAGACAAGTGTTGAAGTTATGTGTGCTGAGTTTCCTAGAACAAACTTTTTTTCAGTTGCTTTGTCTTGAGGTGACTCAGCATTATAATTAGAAAGATCTCTCTGTTTCAGGACAACCGTGAAGTAGACCGGAACGAAGGCTTGAAGTTTGCACGAAAACACTCTATGCTTTTTATTGGTATGTTACCTCTTTATTATCTTTCATTTTGTTTTCAGCTAGATTAGATGTTTTGGATAGTCCTACCTGGATCTTAAACTAATTTGTTTTTTGGCAGTAAAGTCTTCTCTTACCCATCAGAGAATGTGAATGAGTGTGATGGTCTGCCTTTGTCCAGACAATCCTGTCTTGCCAGAATTTTCTTTATATTTTCCTGGCGCTTTGAAATGAAGTTACAGATGGTTTTCAGTTATCTTTGTTCCTGTCGAGATTATGGAACATCAGAACAATAAGTCTTTTTCTGCCATAGCGCTACTCTGTGATTGTTTATTTTTTGTATAATTCATTTTTGTTTTCTTCCTTTAGTAACCCCCCAACATCCCAACACCTGTTTGATCTCAAGTGTCAAAATATATTTAAAAGATATATAAAAGTTAACTCATTCTTTACAAAAACTTGCAGTGTGCTGAGTTGACAGCTAAGAGAATAAGACAATGCTTTATTAAATACTTGTGTATATCAGTAGGCGGGATTTGCAGCACAGTATACCAGTACAATAGCACATCCCAGATTTCTATCAAATTGTTTAGTATAATGGAACCAAACTTTAGATTGGGTTTAGTTTAGTTTTGGTCAGTGGTGTCCAATTCTGCTCCTGGAGGGTCAACATCCTGTAATGCTTGGTTATAACCAGCTCTAAAACTACTGTGTTTCTTCCCTCTCGTTCTTTCTTAACCCACATGGTGCCGTTATCAGAGGCTAGTGCAAAGACGCGAGATGGAGTCCAGTGTGCCTTTGAAGAACTGGTTGAAAAGATCCTGCAGACACCGGGGCTCTGGGAGAGCAGCCTCCAGAACCTCGGTGTCCAGCTGTCCGATCATGAACAGCAGCATCCGGGTGCCTGCGGGGGTTACTGCTCCCTGGTTTAACATCCTCACCTTGACCCAAGAACCACAAACTTGAGATGGATAGCACAGTTTTTTTCCTTCTGAATGAGAGCTTCCTCTGAGGGGGAATGGTCTGCTCCCTTAGAGCTGGTCAAAGGGACCTTTGCTGTTTGCACACTCTCTGTCACTCAGTGTTGTTTTATTCTGTCCCAGGATTCCATCAAGTTATTCTCGATTAATGTATCACAGTGCTACAATACCTGTAGCCAATGTAAACCGTTATTATGCAAAAAAAGTCCTTTTAAAGATTACACCCTGAGCACGTTGAAATATGCCAGATATAACGCTCTCCCCCACCCCCAGCAGGACGGCAGAGTTGACACGCTTCCCCCCTCAACGGAGCAACATCTTTGACCTGATGTGTGTAGGCCAATAGGATTCTAGGAGGGCAGGATCTGATCAGTGTGATGAACTCATTCGACATGGATGTTATCAAATGTCCTTTGTACCTGTACTGCATTTCATCTGCCTAACATATTCTCTGCTGCTCTCATTTTAATCTCCAGCTTTTTATTTAAATTTGTTATTTTTTATAATATTTGGCCTTAGAAATATTGCTTCGCATGATTCTACCTACTTGAAGAGTTTAAAATATTATTTTGTAAATAATACGTCTTCAGTAGCTGTTCTGAGTCCTAATTCACACAGTAGTCTATAGAATAGCTCCAGCTCTCATGAGTTGAGATACATTAAGCATGTTTAAATAATGTAATCTATGATGACTTTTGTCTGAATAACACATGAGATGATTCATTTTACTTTACTGTTTTAATCTTTGACTCAATTTTTGTTTTCTAGTTAAATGTGAATAGATACCAAAAAGAACTTTTGTATTCATGTTCATTCATCACAAAGCAGTCTTCTGACTTAATAATGGTTCTTTTCACATAGTGACTTAATATGGACGATTTGGTCATGCCTTAATATTAATATATTAGATCTGCATGCAATACAGGCTTTCACTGTGAATCTGTAGAGAGAGAGTATGTTATAGCCAGTCAAATTGGCCAATGGTATATGGGCCAAGTGGTAATTTCATTTAATTATAAACATATCTTGGTAATAAGGTTAGAGTATTAATATGTTTGATTTATTTCTGTGTGTTTGTTCTGCTGCTGAGAGATTTATTCAGTCATAGGAAGTGTGGCTTATGACTTCCTGCAGCTGCAAAACCATACAGTAACAGCACCCTAATTAGGATTTCTTACAATGTATTGGTATTAAATTCACATACAGCAGTTCTGTTTCCATAAATTCTTTATTTTCAGTTTTGTAGATGCTTTCTCTCATTTTGGCTGCTGTCCTTCAACGGCAATGTTCTAGTCACTATGGAGTGGAAAATTAGGAGAAATTATATATCTAGCATTCTTTTTGCATTAAAATATATAACTTTCAAAAAATATTTATACCCTGAACTGCCACAGCATAGTGTCTTTTGTTAAAGTCGGTATGAATGTTAAAGTTATATATTACTTTTTAGTATGTAAATTGTAATAACTAAACTTCAGATGGGCATGTAGATGTATTTTGATCTGAACGCTGTATTTTGAACAGGCCATATACTGTGGGTCATGTAATGAATCTACCTAACAGACATCATACTCTCCTTTCATTGAAAGATTGTCTGTTATTACACAGACGTCTGATTGTTAGCTATAAAAAAAGTGCTAAATACTAACGCAGTTGTGTGTATATAATATTGCTTTATGCAACAGTTCAATAAAGAAAGTTATGATGAACAAATTTTAGATACAAAAAAGTAAATATCAGAAGAGCTTTTTAGCCAAATGTTCAGCCTTCTCCACTGAATCTTTGGTAACAATGAATGAACTTCACAGAGTTGTTTAGTTGAACTGAACAAATTATTAACTGACTTAAGACACTACTTAATGACACTATTCTATTTTTTTTTTTTTTCAGTCATGTGACAGGCTTAAAGTCTTGGAGGGCAAAAGTCACAGAACTGCAGCACAAGGCTTTCAATTTTCTGCAGTTCCAATCCACTAATATTTAGATGACCTCTTAAAAGTATAAAATATGATATTTGAACAAAATGCAAGTTTTGACCATTTGCAATATAGTCTGATAATTTTTGATTCTTTTAAACTGTAGAAAGAGTCACCACAGACAAGCACAGTGATAAAAAAAAACTGAGATCTTGTGAAGTGTTTTAAATCAGCACGAAAAGGAAATTGTGCTTGTCTTTTATTCCCTGTTGTGACATACGTTGAATGAAATGAAACGGCTTCTCGAATGAGAAAACAGGGTGGTGTTTGATTTTATCCATCAGGAATCCTGATCTATTATCCATTGGATCGTTGTTTTCTTTTGTTGCAGTCCCATGTGAGTGACAGGTCACCGGAGAGGAGGATTTCCAGTCATATTTGTGGAATGAACTTATAGAAGATAACAACTTATAAAAAGACTTTAGGTGTTTCTTTGTAAGCTGTTTTCTTATCTGCTAGACATATTTTACACATATTTTGCTCTCTGGAGGGTTGAACATAAAATCTCAAGTAGATCAGACATTAGTTATAAATAAGCTCTCATGCCACATTAAAGAGTGGAATCTGAGCTTGTTTGTCAGAGCAGTGTTCAGTTTTCTGGAAAGTAAACTTTGGACAAATCTTGCTGTCAAAATTACATTTCTGATAATGCCTTCAATACAGCCAAACAATCTGTAAGCGTTTCAAATATTGACAAACCTCAGTTTTACTAAGAAACAGTCCTAAACCATTTTGTATACATACAGCAAGTCATTTCTAATTGTGATTATGATTTTATGTTTGTGATAAGATCTGTCCGAAGTTCACTTTCCAGGCAACCGTACAATACACTGGCAAAGGAGCGCTGCAAGCAATCAGTTTCCAACAGGGGCGATTTTAGCCCATTTTTGGGGGTGCTTCTTGGATGGTATTTATTGATGATTTAAAACTTAATATGAAGTGGATTTGAGCCATTTCAAATCATGAAAGCTGAGCGTCCCGCGTTCGTAGACCGTGCGCGCCATTTTCCTCATT
>JAUMHE010000043.1:2309039-2346487 GCA_032359235.1 Enteromius mattozi
AAAGTGTATCTTGCCTTGCTGGGCAGCTCTCTGGGTGCTCAGCACCCCCAAAGCTCTGAACCTAGAATCGCCCCTGGTTTCCACTCTTTAATGTGGCATTAACTTTTTATATATATAAATATCACTGTGGCCCTCATGATGCCTGGAACTGAAACTACATCAAAAAAACAGATTTCCACCAATGTTACACTTTTCCTGCTAGTTCTCCATTTCATTTCGAGGTGTTTTACTATTTGTATTGGGCTCTTTGTGTTGATACAGCGGGTGCAGTTGACCACTGAATCATTCTAGATGAGGGCAAGGCCAGAACAATGGTGAATATTATGTTTTAGTCTTCCTTGAAGCATGGGTGGGGAGAAAGAAGACTAGAGAGCAAAACATAGAGCATGTGGTCAGGACTGTAAGGAGATATACTGTAGGGTAGACTGTCTTGTATGTTCAGCTCCAAATTCTTACTGCTGGCTGAACTGTTTTAAAGCATCCAGCAAGACTGAAACATATCGGACTGTTCAAACAGCTTATCTAGAAGGCCTATCAGGTACATAACTGAAATGCAAATGCTTATCCAGTATGGCCTAGTACAAGCAGCTGAGCGCTGTGCAGATGTCAAGGGTAATTGTTTTGACATGGGTAGTGCTATTTCTTTATCAGATTGAAGTTTTTGTTGCCTTGAACAAAATGTGGCTTCAACACTTTATATTCAACTCTTGGGGGGGGGGTGTGGAATGGAGGTCAGTTTCTGCCATAAATAAATGGTGTTTGTCATGTCTTATGATGTGATTTCTATTTTTCCTTTTCTTTAGTGTGGTATGCAGCTGTTTGTGCATGTATGAGATCTGCAGAGTAACAAAGCTCAAAGTCTCCCACAAAAGTATTTATTCTATCTAAAAGAGAAGGCTCATCCAGACCAGGCTAAAACGCTTTTTTGTTGTGACAATCTGGCACCTCTGAATCAGCGACGGTAAGAAACGTATGTGTTGTTATAAGTTTAAGTATTTGCTATTAACTGTTCTAATGTGGAGCAAGCCATTGAAATGAATGGGTTTCATAGCGCAGGGCATTCCACATCCTTAAAATGCATCTTGTGTGTGTGTGTGAGAGAGAGAGAGACAGGGTCAAATACATTTGAGCACCGTGTCTGTCACGCGACTCTGTTCCTCTTTCGGGCTTAAACTGATGACAAACTATAAGTACATTATTAAATAGTCTTTGTATTTATTTTGAAAGCTGAACTTTTAACTGTATGGAAAGGGGTATTACATTTCCAACGTGTGTTTGTGGCATTCAGCCAATCACAATGCACTGGGTCAGCTGGCCAATCAGAGCAGACTGTGCTTGTCAGAAGGAGGGGCTTTGTAGAAAATGCATTTGAGAGATTCAGGGCATAGAGGAGCTATGTACAGTATTTGAAAAATAATGTGTTTTTTGAACATTAAAGAATGTCAACATATTCTTTTACGCTAAATTATTATCTTTAAAATAGCATCATAAACCCCTTTAATGATGACATCATCTTAGTGTTGTTATTTTTAAGTAAAACTATATATATATTTAAAATAAATAAAGATGAAATTAAATTAAATAAAAATATTACCTTAAACTGTTGATTAAAGCCTTGACAACTAACTGAATAAAATTACTTTAGGTTGAAGTACTAAAATAAAAAATTAAAGCTAAACAGAAATAAAAAAAAGACAAACCTAAAACTTTAAAATTAAAATGAAACCTGAAGGACTAAGAATAAGTTAACTCAAAATATTAATAGAAACTATAACAGTATATAAACAATACTAATATAGCACTTGTAATATAACTTGTAACTGTGTATCTATATGCACAATTGTGACTACAGTATATCTTGCAAGTGCAACTTTATTACTTGTAGTTGCGAGTTCATATCATGCAAGTTTATTTATGATAATTGTAACTTTATATTTCATAGTGTGCTTAAATATCCCATAATGTGACTGTATTTCTTATTTAAACATTCTCTCACAGTTACGTCTTTCTATTTTTTGCTTTGAGGTAACGAGAGGAGCAAATTTTAATCAAAGCACAACTGTATTCTATTTAAAAAACTTTATTAGCTCTCATCTGACTGAATTTTGCATGATAATCTTCATAGGCAATGGCCCAAATGAACTTAAAAGCTATCCAATAACAAACCAAAAGGTTTGTTCAAAAAAAAGGTTGCTTCACTCATAGATAGAATATAAAAAAAAGAAAGAAAAAGAAACTTCCTCTATATGCCATACTTAAACACAAGAATCCACATGTATATGCCATTGCCATAGGATGACAACAATCCTGTGTCAATCAAAAATAAAATTAACATAACTTAGAAAAACTGAATATATATATATATATATATATATATGAATATATTACATTTTAGCCACTGACAAAAATTGTATTTCAGAGTCTAAATCAGAATGAGATTTTTTGTGCTTTTGTGTTTAGTTGTAGTGATCGTCCACACATCAAACTTTCTTCACTATGTAATTTTTCATTGGACAAGGGTAAAAAAAAAAAAATAGGCACGTTGGTCAGTCAACATGTATTTTTGCTCCTAGAAAAGGCTGTTGTGGATCATTTTCAACAAAATTATTGCATGTAGTACATACTCAAGTGTTCAGGCAGTCTTTTAGCAATTATGACCGAGTACAGACCGCTGTCCAGTCTGTTAGCCACTAATGTCGGGGTTGTATGGGCACTTTGACAGTCTTAATCTCTGCTATATGGGAAGACTTCTGGATGATACAGCTGGTGGTGCCCGGTGTTGAGCTCTCCTTCCCTTGGGCCAGGTTGGTCAGGGCCATGGCAGCATGAAGCTCTTTCCAGTAGGTCTCGTTATTTCCTCCTCCGCCACCTTTGCGAGCACCGCTGTTGCCAAAATGGAGAGGAAACGGTTAATGAGGAGTTTTTAGCCATATTTAAAAACCTTCTGATTCATTAGGCAACAGAAATCTTACCTCTCGCTTTGGCGCGTGCCGCAGTCCAACGTCACTGAAAACACAGTTTGGTGAAATGAGTTATAAACTAGATATTCAAACTGGATATTAAAATAGCCACAAAAGCTACTTGGCCAAAAGCTGGCACATCATTTATCCCTCTAAGAAATATCCCTGAGCTACTCTCTGCTCATATGGATGGAACCGATGAGTAAACATGTTTTCGCATGTGCACGTGTGTACATGGGTGAGTAAGTGGGTGTTTGTCGAGCTCAGGGAGATTTAAGTGGAGCTCTGCAGGCTGTGCCTACAGCCACATTCATGTGCTCCGGCCAAAACAAATGCAATTATGCTTCCTCTGCGCTCTCGAGATGGAAAAAGCATATCTGCTCTGTGTCAGAAACAGACACGTTGTTCCACCACTCTGCAACTGATTTGCATTTTTAAATTATTACACCTTTTCCTTTGACTAATGACTACTTAAATGGTTGTGACACTATGTTAAAGGAACAGTCTACCCAACATGCAGACAACGTAATAATCACCATTTACTAACTCTCATGTCGTTCCAATCCTTTCTTTCTTTTGTACAATACAAAATGAGACACTTTGTCCAAGGAATCACAGTAGATTTAATTGTTAAACTCCAAAAAGAATGCAAAAGCAAAATAAAAGTAGTTCATACAACTTGTGCAGTCACACTTTAGTTTGGGAACCAATTATCACCATTAACTATTAACTACTTATTTGCTGCTTATTAATAGTTAGTCAGGTAGTTGTTAAGTTTAGATATTGGGTTATGGGATCTAAAATACGGTCATGCAGAATAATGCATTAATATGTACTAATGAACAGCCAATATTCTAGTAATATGCTAATAACAAAATTAAAGTGTTTTCACTTTCTATATTATCACTGTCACGCCGTAGGCGTTTCCTGTTCCATGTTTTGTATCTGTCTTTGCCGTTTTGGTTTAGTCCTGTCTCCCCCGATCTATGTATTTTGGTTCAGTCTCATTAGTTCATTTCGTTCACCTGTTTTGCACCCCTGATGTCACCTTAGCCCTTGATTTCTTTGTATTTAAAACCTCTGTCTTTCCGTTGCCTTTCATGTCTTGTTAACGTAACGTTTGGTGAGTCTGTGTGTTTGTTAGTGTTCGCTGCCTTGTCAGCTCTTGTTTTCCTTGTCCTTTTGTTTTATTAAATGTTGCATTTTGAAGTTCCGTCTCCTCTGATCTCTGCCCCGCTGAGAGGCGCGGTTGCACACCGCACTCAGCTCTCAACCGTGACAATCACTTTTGGTGACACTTTATTTTAGGGCCTCTTAATGAGTTGCTTATTAGCATGCATGTTAGCTAGAATATTAGCCATTTATTAATATAAAATAAAGTACATATTAATGGCTTATCCTACCCAATACCTAAACTTAACAACTACCATACTAACTATTAATAAGCACAAAATATATATATTTTTTTAATATATTTTGAGAGAGAGAGAAAAGTCATAGTTAATAGTGAATAAGTGTTCCCTTTTCTAAAGTGTTACCCCACTTTTGGGGTAACACTTCTGGTTTGTGAATACATTTTTTTTTTTTGTTATTAAAAATCAGTTACAAAGATCAGACACAAAAGAACAATATGTTTATGACTCATTATTCAGAAAGTGCTATATCTCTCATGGGCTCTCAAAGCACCAAGGATGTTCAAATGTTCCTCAGATAAAGCTTTCAAAAGATTGGTATGAAATAATTTTATCACACAAACTTTCTGAAGCTTGATAGCCTCATACCCTTTCTTTGCAATTGAAACAGAATGATGGGTACATTCTTCAAAATTTCTCCTTTTGTGAAACATGTAAAAAAAAAAAAATACAAATAAATATGGATCTGGAACAATGGTGATTGAATAAAGACAGAATATTGACTAAGCAACTAGCATTCAACATTTGTGAGGTATTCTTTGCAGTTAAACTATACCATATAAGTTAATATGCTTCATACAACCGTTTGGAAGATGAACACTCTCACACTGTTTGATATTACCAGCAGTGTGAAATGAATGACAGGAAACATCATGTTTGGTTATATGAGGGAGGACAGCTCAAACAAATTGAGATCCATCCATTAAACATGCATTGACATTATAAATGTATTTTCAGTCATCTTTTGGAATGGGTTTAAATAACGTCCTTTGTTCGATCTACATAAATCGTTTTATTATAGTAAAGCTGCCTTTCTTTTCTGCTGAAAGCACTGAGATCTGTAAAGAAAAATCTCTCTTATGGGAGCTATGAGGGGGAAAATTGGACGACAGGCGTGAGCACACAAAATGCAATTTTCAATATTCTTTGCCTAAAACATCTCCAACTCGGATTTCTTAAACAGTATTTGTGCCAAGAACTACTATAAACCATTAATAAATCACTTGGCTCTGGTTCCTTTGTGCTACTGAATGTCTCTCATCTTTTTAACTTCACTTCGATTGTCCACAGATGCTTTGGATTGACTTAACCTGTAAAATACACCAGAAAATACCAAAAAGAAAATACACCAATTCCTCTGGCTAAAGACAGGAGGGCTCTATTAAGCTAAATCAAATTAGCTATGACCTGAGATCAAATAAAACAAATCTAGAAAAAAAGAACAGAGATAAAACTGGGCTGTTTTTTTAACAAATGAGTTGAATTTAATTTTAACTGGAAAAAAGAAAGAAAGAATATTCTCAAATTGCTAAATATTTAGGTTATGTGGCAAGGTAATCTGCAACTGTGGAAGCCTGAGTGAATGCTTGTCTGAGTCGATGTTTAGCTCTTAGGGTATGATTACAAGACAACAATGTGCTGAAAATAGAAAAACTGTCTCCTTTGCATATTTCATTACATTTTAATTAAAGATTACATAGCAAATATACAACAAAACATTCCTAATAGGACCAGGAACATGCATTAAGAAAGTAACGACACTCAAGACTTGTTCTAATTTGACTTTAACAACTCCAACTAAAAAGGCAAAAACAAGCCTGAAATTGCTATTTTTCACTCAATAAAAAAAAGCTTTATACTGTTTTTTTTTTTGTCAAAACTGAATTCACTGCCTTGTGGAGATGCCTCTGTGTGACTCATAGTGGCCTAAAGACTTGTAAATGTTCCCTCGTCTCTTTTAAAATTCTATCACAAGCTTTTAAGCACCATTCTCACAGCTATCAGTAGCTGAGCATATGATCCATTCTGAACTACAGAATGGAACTATTATGTGAAAATATTGACCTTTTTGTTTTATGATATTTTTGTGGAAAACAAGTGGCTTTTCATCTAAGGTGTGTCTCGAGGTCACAGGCACGCTTCAGTGAAAAATGACATTGGCTGATTCGTTTTAACCACAACATGCAAAATCAATGAACAAAATATTTACAGCTAATCATGTTTTTGATGGCAATAACGACATCACAATGGAACAAGTCTAGAAGCAACAAAAATGTAACAGCTGCCAGCTGTTTTCTTCATATCCTGACAGGCTCTCTTTTTACAATGGGTTTGAGTGAACAGTTTTGTTGTTACTTTATACATTTACTATGGCAAGTTAGGAGCTAGCTTAGTTAAAACTAATAACTACCAAGACTCATTATTGATAACTACCAAATTACTAAACTGTATTTTGAAAATATACAAAAGGAAATGTCAGGCAGGACTGTCATGCAATATGTAAAAAAAGGCATTTTTAGTAAATAATAAATCAATTTTTAATCAATTTTTATAAATAATCAATCATCAGTTTCAGTCTGTTTCTCATACAAAGCTGTCATATAGTAGAATATACTTATTTTTAAATGTATGTATTTTATTCATTTATTTTATTTTTAAAATTATTTACTTATTATTTATTTATTTATTTTTTAACTAATGGTGGCCTCTGGTCAATGTATGGAAAAGCACAGCTTGGTTATTCTCCTTAATATCTCTTTTTAAGTTCAATGAAAAATTCTTTAAATGTCTTTAAATGAGATGTTGTTACTGTCAACATTAATGTCCTTGTCATGTGTTTGCAAAAATTACAGACAGACAAAGAGGCAAAAAGAACTAGTTTTTCTGAACAGGTCAAATGTAGTTAATTACAAGAAACATAAAACATAAATTTAATGTCTCAAATGTTACACAAATACGTATTCTCTGTAGTAGCTGTGGATAAAATTGTTATAGATTGCATTGTTAAATTGCTTATTTTCATCTCAAACACCTGCATATTTTTATGGACTCATACTTCATAATAAATGAAAAGAAAAAAAGCAGAGCATTCCTTAATTTTCCCAAAACGAGACCATTCCAAAAGGGCACAGGAGCAAAATAAACAGAGAAGTAGAACATTTTGAAATGTTGAGCTGGAATTATGTTAATGATGAATTAGACTCTACTCCTTTGGCAACACTAAAGCATTTTCTTTCATGAGGCATCAGCAGGTGTTCCTATAACCTACGAGTCCAGGAACGTTCCACTCACTAATCAAACCATATGCAACCACAGCTTTACATTCAATTAAATGATTAATTCTAAAGGGATTCACAAAATCTTTCATTATGTTTGTCTCCATTTTTTCTTCACTAGTTTGACATTATTTGACAAGTTATTCAGAACAAACTACACGGTTCAAAACCTGTGAGATGTTGTTGTTTTAACAGAACACAAAAAGAAGTTTAGCTGAATGTTGATCAGGGATTGTTATGCTGGAGAAAAAACACCATGTAAGTACTGTGAAAGTTCTCAACTATCTGTAGCTTATTTAAAGTCCTCTGAATCCATAAAATAGCTTTGTCTAGGAAACAGCCCTATAGAGCATGAGGTGTATTGCCTAATTTTATAATGCATAAAAACAGAGTGAATATGCTGGCTAAAATCTTGTTTTGAAAGTCATACAGGTTTACAAAGATAAATAAAAAAAGGGCCATGTGAACACCATTTTGAAGACCTCTGATGAAATGCACAGCAGCAATCATAAAAATGTTTTAGGTTTTCTTGGCAACGTCCTCTTTAATTAATTACATTTTTGAATCTTGAAAGTTTAGGACAGCTCTTACCTGTATGGTAGGTGAAGTTTGCCTCCGCGTCTGATGACGGCGAGAGAAAATCATCCTCATACTCGTTGGAGCTAAACGATCCAGAATGGTTCCTCTTTCGAGAGTCCATAACTTTTTCAGAGGCCATTACATGCCGAAGGGAATCATTTAGATAGCGGTTTAGCAAGCTGTTCTTGTATTTTGGTGGAGACACATAATCATCACAAACCGAGGGGTCTGTGCTTCGCCCCACCCCTTTGCCTCTGCTGTCCTGAATAACGCTCTTGTGCGTCGGTCTGTTATAGTCTAATTCGCTGGCCTGAATCTGTAAAGGATTCTCCCCATCTGTGGAACATCATTTTCACAGTTTTAGTTTTGGCACAATTAATGCATTTTGTATTTGAAGACCAGAATACAGTAGAATGTCTATGGAATAGGTAAACGCCTTAAATCTGTACCGTCTGATGTTGTGTCATCACTGCTAATGCTGAGTCTCTCAGCATTGCCTTGTACATATTTGTTGTACAGCTTTATGCGTAGGGCCCAGCTCAAGTCAGGCTGTCGAACTGTGTTCTTGAGCCTACGCCTCGCATTTGCAAACCAGTTGGAGACCTGAAAAATACAAACACATCATTGTTAAATCAGGAACACATTTTGGCTTATCTTGCTTGCATTGACATGTGTAATGTTTTAATGAACAGTTAAAAAAAATGATGCAGTACATGGTCTATTTGTTTTGATTCAAACTAGCTGTTTTTCATCACTATATCACTCGAATCAGGCTGTTGTGGCAGATTTTTTTTTTTCTGCAGTTTGAAGACTTGACACTGGCACTATTGAAGGGGTCACAAACTTGTTATCTGTTACATCAATGATGCATTCATAGAGGTAAGTCATCAGGCATCATCTAAAGTGCATTAAAAGATTCAGAGAAACTTAAGAAATCTCAACAACGAATCTCAGTCTTTGACAAGGCCGAAGAATTTTGTTGGATGTCCGTGGTCTTCGGGCCGTCAGATGACACTGCATCACTCATCGGCATGATTCTGTCACTGACATTACTAAATGGGCCCAGAAATACTTCCAGAAACCACTGTCGGTAAACACAATCTGCCATCTCATCTGAAGATTGCTCTACCATGCAAAAATGAAGCCATACGTGAACATAGTCCAGAAGCGCCATTGTGTCCTGTGGGTCAAGGCTTATTTAAAATGGACTGTTTCAAAGTGAAAAAGTGTTCTATGGTCAGACGAGTCCAAATTTGACATTCTTGTTGGAAATCACAGACATTGTGTCTTCTGGGCTAAAGAGGAGGAGACCTTCCAGAGTGTTATCAGTGTTCAGTTCAACAGCCAGCATCTCTGATGGTATGAGGGTAATAGGTGCATATGGTATGGGCAGCTTGCACGTTCTAGAAGGCACTATGAATGCTGAAAGGTATATAAATGTTTTAGAGCAACATATGCTGCCCTCCAGATGACTTTGTGTATTTCAGCAGCACACTGCAAAACCACATACTGCAGCTTTTACAACAGCATGGCTTCACAGTAGAAGAGTCTGGGTGCTGAATTGGCCTGCATACAGTAAAGTTTAAACATTTATTATGTTATCTATGTTTCATTGTGAATAAAATATTGGCTCATGTGATTTGTAATTCTTTTAGTTTTAATTTTATCGAAATGTAAAAAATGTCCCAACATTTCTGGAATTAGGGTTGTATGTGTTTGGCAATGGTGACATTGAGTTTTTTTGTCAGGATTTATCATTTTTTTTCACATGGTCAAAAGTAATCTTTCAGTTAAATAATGATTAAATGAATGAAAGGACATATAACAGTTTAAATTCTGAATCCGTGTTTATGTCTTGATGTTGGTAAAAGGCCAATTTAGGGGTAGGTTTTGTTTTTGTTTTTGTCGCATAAACCTGCCTTCCCTGACCTGCTACACATTGCAATTTCTTAAAAAAAAAGAAAAAAGATCATGAGGAAGGATCATGTCAGAATGATCTGGATTTCTGCTTAAGTGAATTCTAAATGATATCAGATTTTCCATCTATGTCATGATATTAAATACAGACTTATTTAACAAATAACACATGCAGCAGTTTGCAGCGCCATAAATTTATTGGACCAAAAATTTAAACATTTAAAATCATCAATGGAAAAAGTATGTGACCCTGAAGGATTCTGCAGTCAGATATTTCAGTGCATTTAGACTGACCTGCTCTGCAGTATCAGAAACACATTAGTGCCCCGCTCTTCAGAAGATTCTGTTTATGTGTAATATAACTCGATCAAAAGAGATTTCAGTAGACCATAGATAGAGACCTGTTGAAGTTCATAAGACTGGAAGGGCTGGATAAGAATTTCCAGACTTAGCCCTCCGTCTATTATAATCAGGACGATAGTTTACAAACAAAAGAAATTCAACCTGATTGTTACTCTTATGAGCGGGCTTCAGCAGACAACCATTAGAAAAACACAAAAGACGAGACTACACTAAACCATCTTCAAAAATGTATGGTGCCTGATAAGATAAAGGCTGTTTTTGTCTAGTTCTACACAGCTATATGTCTAAACATTCCAACACCAAAAACCCATCCCAGTTGTGAAAAAGCATGCCGGGAATATGATAGTGTGGTGGCTGTTTTGATGCCTCTGGGCCTGGACAGTTTACAATCAGAAGGACTAATGAATTCCAAGTTTCACCAAGAAATTATACAGCAGAGCTTCAGCACATCTGTCTGTTATCTAAAACTTGAAAGAGGATGGTTCATGCAACACAACAAAGACTCAAAACACAGAAGCGAACAACAATAGGGAAGAATTTGGTATTTTTATAGCAGCCAAGTCAGAGTCTGCAGAGCGATCTAAACAAACCTTTCAAGTATTTGTAAGTATGCAAGATACTGCAAAGATATCTTTTCCATTAACTAAATACTACTGATACTACTGACTGTTGAAACCATACGGAAATGCATCAGAACCCGTATTTGTCTTTAAATATCTTGATGACCCATCGTAACACCAGTATTGTACAAAATTATGCACAGGCATCCTTAAAATGCATCAACTGGTTAGACCTAACAAAGTACACAGTTATCAGAAAGAAATTAGCTTAACAGGAAAATGTTTTGTAAATGCAGCAATAACAACAGCAGTGCAATTCCTCAACCTGACAAATGAGACAAACTAGTTCAGTATATTATTAGTATTAGCAAGTAACAAACGAATTTGCAATTACGGGCATACTTTTGTAAAGGTTAACTGAGCATGCAAAAATAGAATGTTTTATCTTTTTGAAAACTATATTTTATTATTATTATTATTATTATTATACATCTGACCTACGAGTGGCTTAAATGCCATTTTACATTTCCGTGTAAGTTATTTGTTAAACATGTACAGATAGAACTAATAAGCTTTTTAAATGCTTGTTTTTATGTCATAATAATATATGTGTCAAATCTATCCCAGTTCTCCATCAAAACCATCACAGTTCGATCTGATCAAATATCAGTCTCGTCCAGTGTCAGTGTTTGTTTTGACCTCACCTGAACCAGGGTCATGTGGGAGCCCAGAGCCAGCAGTATCTTCTCAGTCTTGGTGGGGTAAGGGTTGTCCCTGTGCTTATAGAGCCACTGCTTCAGTGGTCGAGCCATATCCTGTAGGGCCTGACGTTTGTGTCGCACCTTCCCACCACTGATCAAGTAAAACAACACAGAGAGGCAAACTTGTAATTTTATATTCCAGATGTTGATGTCTATGTTGCATACAAACAATTATAAACTAAAGCCAATGTTAGTTTCTTCAAAAAACAACATTGTTATATAGCCATCTGTCCTGTTATTTCATTGCATGATTTAATGGAACATACGTCATTTGTCATCTTTACTGCAAGATGTTGTTGCTTAACAAATTCTTTTTCCCCTCAGCTGCTTTGCTGATTTTATAACGATTCTTTGCAATCCTTTGTGCAAGACTAGCTGACAAAATTGACGTTTAATGGCAGATGAGTTTTGGCAAACCATCAACAAAGCATCCTTTCCACTCACCACACTATATTAACACAAATTATTGCATTGTCAGTGTATCGAAACATTTTACATGAGTGGTAAAAGAGACCAACGATGCTGTAAACAAAGTGCTGATCAATGCGGCTTAAATTACTGAACCATTTAAAAGAAAACAGTTGATGTCCAATTGGATGATGTGGATATACCAAGACAATCAGCAGATGTCACTGTGGACCAAGTAAGTGTAACATCCCTAATGTATCTTTACCTTACACATAATGGATCTCCTGGTCAAAATATATAACCCAATTACTTTACATAGCCAATATGGGTTTGAGGTTCACATCTCTGTCTTTTCCACATATTAGTATCTTTAAATAAACAACCATTTGCAGCAAACCACCACATGCTGCCAGTATTCAATAATCTTTATCATACTTCTCATTATCAGCCAGTTGAAGAAAGCTGGTTTGTTACATTACATTTACAACAGAGAAGTGACATTTTTAATACTTGAGATAGGCTATTAAAAGCTTAAATCAACACTGTTCGCGAATATTTACTTATGTGGGCTGGTAGAATAGCCTATAAAAAAGGCGGCGTCCATTTAAAGTAGCTACGCTACATTAACTAATAGTGAATCACATTCAGTCACAATTACAATGTTTTATGCACGGTCATTTTGTCTGTCACATACATACCCATTTCTCCTGTGTTTGAGAGCTTCGGTGCCACCCATCACTTTGTGGCTGGTCAGTAAATCTGAATGTTGTCCATCAATCACCTCTAAATAGCTTCTGCTGGTTCTCTCCACGTTCTGTCCGCTCTCTTCAAAGCGCAGCTGATCAAACTTACTGAAGACTGCCGTGTTCATCGCTGCATTCATTAACTGCCATGTGCCAAATGACAATGTATCTCCAAAGACTGTCCAGGAAACTTCCTTATACTGGTATAATGCCCCTGTGAACGAATGGGTTGTTATTTGAAATAATTAAATAATAATAAAAAAAGAATATATGCTGGCTTACATTTTAATTCAAAATAATTCACCAAAAATGCGTTATACCTTGTATTCAGTAAATAAATAAAATATGACCAATGGGCAAAGTAGGTTATTAAATAGCCTATTTAAATACTGAGTTCAAAAAAGTAAATTTAAATAGCAATATTAAGTAGCAAGTTGCCTAAAAATGTAGAAGTACTTACAAAGTTATCCTGTTAGTTGCTAGATTACAGGGACGCTGTAATTTCAGTGTCTTCCATCCCATCTGCTCATATTCAACAGCAGTGCGCTCAGCAACTGCAGCTCTTCACTATATCAGCTCAACACTAGAGGGTTTGAAACCCTGGAACATGAATACAGCGCGAATCTCGTCTTTCCCAGTGAGTCTGGCGAGCTCGCGCCCATTCAGCTACTGTGCGTCTGGCTGCAAGCAGGACTGGATCATCTCCAGTGGAGTTCTCATATGTAACCTGCTTATTTCACGGATAACATTTTATAGGTGCGTTGGTGAGGTGAGGCTCAGCTCAGCAGCGGCAATTTACTAGGACCGTCTGGTTTAAAGCAACAAAAGCACAAACAAGAACACATCCTATAAAAAGATTTTTAACCTAGTGTCTTTACTAAAAAAATTATTAAATAAAATTAATAAATAAATTCTCGAAACTCACCTTAGCTAACTATTTTCCTTTTTTTTTTTTTTTTTAAATAAATAGATAAATAAATAATAGCATAAGGTCAGTCTTATTTAGTTCAGCTCATAAATAAATCAGCATATTTCGTGGTTATCAGATAAACACATGCTGGGCTTGAGATATTAATTTGAGTTTAAATGTATTTATTTATTGACTCTCAGGAAAGAAAGGAAACTAACATTATTAGCTTATTTTAACCATAAACAATTATTCAATGGATCTAAATCTTACAAAAATGTAAAATTTTAATTGGTACATTTGCAAACAAATTAAAATTTGTATTATTATTATTATTATTATTTTTCTTTATAAACACTTTATTCTGATAGTCTAGCTAGTAACTTTGCAGAATGTCATTCTGCTTAATATCTTTTCGCGCGTAGTTGGAGGCTTGAACATTTTGAGTTTACTCGCTTCATTCCCGCGCAAAATTCGCTTCATTCGCGCGTAAAAATTAACTTAACAACAGACGCGAATTCGCTGAAAGTTAGACATGTACTAGTTGACATGTAGTCGCGAAGTTAGCTAGTTAGTAGAATGTCTAAAGTGGACAATGAAAATAAAGTGTAACCAAAATACTTTATTCTGAGCTCAATTTGATATGATGCTAAAGGCTAATGTATCAAATCGGTGCTGAACTGATGTAGCTCCAGGTTTTGCTCCACTTACTTTAATTATGATGATTTGCACCGATTTGATACATTAGCCTTTAGTGGCACCTCAAATTGAGCTCAGAATAAAAACACTTTTATGACTAAATGTATATTTTTAAATTACATATAATTATGGTTATTGAGAAATCTTTATTTCCCACTCACACCAGAGCACAGATGTTCTCACATAGGGGTGTTTTAGTTCAAGCTTTTGTAATCACAAAGAGCATCCCCATATGACACCTTAAAGCAGACAGCACATTCCTCTCCAGTAGCCCAGGCATATAACACAGCAACACACACCATAAATTCCTTTCCCTCAGAGATAGCCTCGCTACCACATTTGTTGATACTAGCTACACGCAGCCCCTTTTTTCACCTAGGAAAACACAGAAAAGAAGGGACATGGTAAGGTCGAGTTGTTCACTTAAGTTGCACAATACTGCAAAACTTTCCACATAAAAGACAGGTTAATTCCCACTTGTTTTTCCACTCGGATGTTTCAGGTTCTGTCAAACCCAGATTTCCAGAAAAACTGACTTTTATATGTGCACTTCCTGTTTCTTTGCTCTAATAAGTGTATTTGTTGACTTAATACTGAGTAATGTTGTGTAATGTAATGAGAATATATGGTTAGGAAGCTGTAAAATTCATTGCAAAAACAGCTGCAGTTTCTTCACAGGCCTCAATGAAAAAACATTGGGCAACTTGAGATTACTGTAATACAGCACCAATTAGAGCAAATCCGAAACCACGAACACCACAGCCACAAATGCTCTGCAGCACACAATAAAACAAGCACAGTCCAGAGAGATGTACGGTAACGTCTGTAAATGACACAAACGGTTTTATTTTTCTATATGGAATGATCTGAATAGAAACAGTGTCAGCGAATGTATCACATGTACCGCAAGCCTTTTGAGTCATTCAGTTAACAGTCACAGCGCCCTGTTGTTTAGATTCCTAGACTTTGGTCACAGATACAGGATTGCATGTACTGGAAAAAATATGACGACTGCGGTACATGGCGCTGTCCCATGAAATGTGTGCATAGTTGCTGTTAAAGGCCTGAGTTTATAATCCTAGAAGGAAAAAGCTTTGAAAGTGACAAGAAAAAGCAGCTATTATGCTTGCCGTTTGGTCTGGTATATCTAGCAGTTCTTGTATTAATTGCGACTAATGCTGGTTTTTCTCATTGAAGCAATGGGACATTCCCTACCCGTGTGATTTGTGCTGGCTGCTCAATATAATTGACCATACGTTGCTTTAGCGATCACATCTATTTCTTTGATTGGGCAGCTGTTGTTTTAAGGCGGTGATGGTGGAGCTGAAAGATCACAGTGTCCATGTGCAGCAGCTTTTCGGCCAGAGCTGGCTATCACTGACAGTCTGTAGAGAAGAGCATTACTGCAGCGTTACTCTGTCTCAAGCTCTATAACCAACTCCACATGTCTTATCTAAATAAGCACTACGCCAAGACAGATCACATTTCCGTCTGGTGCTAGCCAGACGTACGGATTACCTTGTCACTGGCTTCGCCATAAAAATCAGAATTAAATTGGTACTGGCACATGAAGCTGTGGTACCAGTCATGTTAAAGAAATACTGTACTTTGGTGTATTAAGTGATTCTTCACCCCTTTTTCATGACCGTGATCATATAGTTCATTATACATTACTTTTTGCCATACAGTCTCATCTGGGTACATTTACCGCACAAGAAATTGTGAAGTAATTGATATCCCTACAATATTAGACCTTTGCCATTCCACTAATATAAATCTTTTGAAGAGTCCCCCCAACTACGACTTAGGCCAATTGAAATGTTAATTCATACCACAATCACAGGGTAAGCACAGTTAGTCAGACAAAAAACAGCCCGAATGCCAAGGTACAGTCATGGCAATGACTGGAAAAATTAAACAGAAGGCAGAATGTGGAACGTAAAATGTAAGATCATATTAGTCACAGGATCATTTTTGGTGGGTGAAGAGACTGTAGACACTGTTAAGTATAAAACACTGGATTTACAATCAATATGAAATCACCCTTGAACCTGAACGTTATTTCAAAAGAAAACATTTACTGTCATCATAGTCTTTCTGCAAAATATATTAAAATAACTTGCTCTATCTCTAAAATTGACTTTCATCTGATGACTATAGGCCACATGAGCTATTTGTTAATACTGTGAACCCTAAAAATTACATTTTTAACTGTATACAAAATATACAGTTATATACATAATATAACTGTATACATACACCCTTGAAATAATCCTGTAGATACAGGTTTCCCAAATGCAAAATTCTGTGGGTTCGTCTGATGATGAAGCATACATTTCTGAAAAAACTGAAAAAACGTACCTATACATACGAATCGCTGCCGTTTCCAGTTGAAATGAACACTAGAGGCACTAAAACTCCCACAACTTTTATTCATTTTCACATAAAAGTATGAATTACTGGTACATTTTTGATTAAGAAAGGCAAATTTTCATTATGCTATGTTATATGTTATGCTACAACATTTTTAACATCCTGCACAATTTGAAAACTGATCTTTTTGAATGTTGTCGTCACATATACAGCTTCATATGAATGAGTTTTCTAGTTTAGCATGTTTACTTGGTAGCTCATGTAATACGGCATTGCACTTAGGTGGTGAAAAGCACCGGTTCGAATCCTGTGTAAAACGGTTTGATTGATTTAATTTACTTTTGCATTTGTTAACACTATCGAGTAGGTTTAGGTTTGGGTTTGTTTTTAGGGGATATTTACAACATTTACAACTGAACGGCCACAAAACGTACCTCAAGCAGCATTATAAAAACACTGCAACCTAATACAAACGTGCCACGGTTACGTATTAAACGTGTGTTTTAGCGCCACTCACTCGACATTTCACTTTGAAACTGTGGCGAAACGTGCAGTTAGGTACATAATTACGGGGTTGCAGAAATGTATTTAGAGGCACGTATTTCCAATGAGCCTGGGTTGCGATGAAATGCTAATAATTAAATATATTAAACAGGCAAAAAAGGGGACTGTGTGATGATTGCAGTGTAAATGAGTGTGATTATCAATCAAAGGCTGTGAATATTGTTTGATGAAATGCATATTTCAGTGAAAGGCAGCACATATAAGTAGCTTATGATTCAGCATTTTCAGTAGGCCTATCTCAAAGTGCATTTGGGAATGCAGTGTAAGCTAGGTTTGCTTTATTTTCACATTCACATAGTTGCCAACATTTTTTAAGCATTTCCAAAGTATTTAAAAAAGAAATCTCAAGAGTGTAAGTTCATTGAAAAGTGAAGAAATTAGATACAAATATTAGTATTGAAACTCACATAAAATACTACAGTAAAATGCTATTTTTGATATATGTTTTTATTTTACAGTATAATATTCAATAGTCTTTGTGTGTTTAGAGTCAAGACATGGGTTGTTTAAGACAGAGACAATAATTAAATAACTAAAAAGAGTTTAAATCCACCATTAGTGTGCAAATGTGTCATTAAATATGTTTGGGAACCCCAGTGCTAAGGTAATAAACAGAAAATTATTTAAGATGCTCTCTAGGATGAACTTCATGTTTAACATCATTTTGGTTTGGAGTGTTCACTTTTAAGGTTTGAACAATAAAAATGAACCCTATGGAAGCAAAATTCCATTTCATCATGACTTTAAGACAAAGAGAAACACTAGAACTACAAGAAGTCAGATTAGTTCATTGAGGTGTATACACATTTTGTTGGCAGGTACAATATTAATGTGCTGCCTGAAATAAAGGCTGTAATACCACTTTATTTAAACCAGACTGTAAAAAATGCATTGCTTTTTGCAGGCCGCCTGATGTAATTGCATTTCCATATGCGTCCAGCCACCTTAACATTGTCTGCTCATAATTCCTTAAACATTCTGTAATCAACATATCTCCGTGTCTAACAAAATGTTAAATCCCAGTAGAGTCTATTCGCATCATGTGTTTTCTTTGCTAATAAATCTACCAAGGTGGAATTATATCCACAGAGTACAGTAAATTGAGTATGATGACATATCAGTGTTAGCGTCTTCTCATACTTGCTGTTTTGCTCATTAGCTAGCTGGGGAGTAATCCAATAGAGAGATGCACCAGGTTGTTTAATGTTCTTATTATATTCGACGAAAACTCTTTTTTGGTAATCCAATTTCTGTGCATGGGAGGAGAGTATCATTTTTTTTTTTGTTTATAAATCTGTTGGTGTTTTATAATGTTACACAGCCTTCACATAATGCACCCAAGGTGATGCTAAACAGTATACTCTGAATCTTCAAGATTCAAAAGGCTCAGAAGTGATAAATTTAGGGAATTCACTTGCATGTGAAGCTCCACGGGGTGCATCCTCTTGCAAAGAAGTTATGTTGGAAATTGTTCTTTTAGCTCATTTGAGAGCACCTAAAATGTATTGAGGGCAAGGGCAATAACTGGGACAGGTATAATTGTGTCTGCTCTTCTGCAGGTGGCTCTCTTTAAGGGCTCACCCTATTTTAGCACCTTACATGACCAGTAAGGTTTTGGACACTGCGCATAAAAAAAGGTTCTGACTTCAACCAAACGACAGCACACAAGATCTACAATGCAATCGCTCTTATTAAAACATAATTAAACATGTCTGTATAAAGACATAAACAGGATCACAATTCCTTTTTGCAACCTGACTCCACCACCTGTGCTGCATGAATTCTGAATTATGATGATTTTAGGTTTATAAAATCAGCAGTTTTGTTAATGTATTATGTGTATTATGTGTCATGTGGTGCAACCATGGTGAAACATGCAAGAGAGAGAGAAAAAAATAATAGAGATTACATTCACAGACGCTCAAGACTGTGGTTTTATCAGACTTTTTTTGTTGTTTTTTTTTATAAAAAGTTAAGGTTTGTTCAGGTTGTAAAAGTTCCATATAGCACAACTCCTCAAATAATGTAAAGATATTTATGAATATAATAATTCATGATATTTGTAAAAAAAAGAATGTACATTGAATAATATATTCAAAACTCTCTTAAAATTAAGATGAGTATTTATCTAAGATTTATTCACTTGAGGGATACTCCACATGACATAAATGTAAACTTTTATAGTTTTTTATGCTGACATCCTTGTTTGAAATTGACCCAGTACCCAGTGCATCTTCAGTGCTACAGCATCTTTTTATTATTATTATTATTATTATTTAGATAATTGTTGTTACAGTTGGTTTCTTCAGAAGTTATTCAGCGTGAAGACCTGTACACACCGGGATGAGTATCGCACATGAATATCGTCAGCTTTGTACTGTAGCTTCAGCAGCTCCAGACACGTGAACAAAAGCGGCAATCTCATTGGTCGGCTAGAATTTAATGTCGTGCGTCAAACCAAAAAAACAAGACCAAGGCGTTTTTTTTTTTTAAATGAAGCTGTGACGCGTCGCGTTTTTATGCTTCGGTGTGCACACTCACATTGGCGCCCTTTTGTTTAGTCACGAGGCGTCCCGGTGTAAACAGGCCTTATTTCTGAAACAAGAGGGAAGAGTTCAGAATACAGGTTGTGATGGCATTTATTGTAATACAGATATTGTTCAAACAAACTGCACTCTTATTCGTTCTATCAAGTAATTACACATCCAGTTCTTCAGCCTTCTTTAGTAAAAATAAGGCGGGCATGCCTTTCCCTTGATGAATTGCTTTGTGAATGTGTTGGTCTGTGCCACGTACACTCCCAGGTCCCTGGGTGTTTGAACACTGTAGTTACTATATCATATAATTATGACTTTGCCATCAATCACATTTTCATACTAATGCATCATTAACCCAACAAATAGCTCCCATATGTTCATCCGAACTCACTCCTCTGGTCCAAATACTATGTGCCTGCCACATGATTTTCCACAGAGTTGTAAGTGTACCATGCACCACATGGTTCTTTCACCTCATAGGCTATATCCCTAATGAGTCGGGTCATGTTTGCTATTTAAGCAGTCATTGATAATTCGGTATGAAGAGAGCGGTGCGGATGTGTCAAGACTTCCCTCCGTTCCTGGGCTTTTCAAACGCACAGCATTGCTTTTGCAAACAAAGCTTCATACGTCTCTGTTACTAGGGTCTGCAATCTACTCTGACAGCCGCCGGCTCCCTACCCCCGTTCCAGGTTTTTTCTTGGAGGCTGACAATTTTATGTTTTTCTGCTCGCTCGTAACTCCAGGTCTCAGCTTCAAGATGAAATCCCCTTGTAGCACATTAACCTCTTCTTACTTAGCATCATGCTGGTTTCCGTCGACAAGCAATGGGCAATTTTATGCCTTTCACAGCCAATTGACTATATGATCCAGGGGAGAGGTGTGCCTCTAAAAACTTTTGTTATTTCACGTTTCTCATTAGACTCATCATGGGTCAGTGTTGAACATGGAGCTTTGCTAATGACACGGAGGAAACTGCACCTGCAATTATGGCTCTCATTATTGTAATCATCTTTATTTATGACTCCCTGTTTAGAGTATGGTTGAGCCCAAATGGAGCATAATGAGGTGTTGGGATGATAATGAGTTCATTGTGAAGATGATGAGGATGATGACGGCATAATTCTCCAATGCTATAGTGACTTACGGTGTCAAACTGCTTTTGGCCCATGTGTGAGGCAGCTGGCACCTCATTGCATGGTAGAGGGCCATGTGGTAAACATCATACTACAGACCACCTTTTTTCTGTTGGTTAAATTATTGACATATCAGTGAGAAATTAGAGCTTGTTCAGTTATATTAATAGGCGTGCAGAACATTTAACCCATTAATGTCCATATTTTCCCACAAAAAACAACATAGGAACTCCCATAGAAAGCTTTTTTACAAACCGTAAAAAGTCTGGTAGAGCCTTCAGCAACTTTAATTCCCCACGGGCTTGAATGGGTTAAATATCATCTTCATTTTTCAGGTTTAGAAAGACTTAAGAACACTCCCGATATTCTAAAACAAACCAAGACAAACAACCAAATGCATAATCCTCCAAAAAGGCCATCCAAAAAGAAAGACCAGACACACAAATTGGGATATTTTGCAATGGAAAATGAATCTCCCATCACTGTGGAAAAACATAAAATTTGGCTGCATGCATAGGAATCTTGTAAGTTATTTTTCTAGTTGAAAAGACTAGCAATCCAACATATTCTTCCAAAATGCCACTCTTCCGGCTTTAGGTATAAGGGTCAAATCTGATCAACTTTCCAAGTTTATATATATATATATATATAACAGACTTTTAACTCTAAGTCTATAAATGGCGGAGCCAATAACATGATTAAATGCAGAAATGATGTATGACTTTTTGCTTAGGCTGATGTTCCCTAATATAACCAATGCTATTAACCATAGCTGCACATATAAATAGTTTGAGACAAATGGTGTGAAATCTTCGATATGTTGTGCCACTTCCCTTGAGATGTTTCTGAAAGCATAAAGAAGACGTACAAGGTGTAAAAAAAAAAAAAAAGAAAAAAAGATGCATATACATTCACCTCCACGTAAGTCTTCATTGCACAGATGACTTTGCCTCTCAGCCAGAACTCTGGAACATGCATGGCTGGGCCTCTGATGCATGAGTTAAAGCCATAACATTTCGTTAACAGGGCAGATTGAATTAATACCCATCCGAGGACAACTCCAGATGGCTTCTGCCTCTCTCACAGCCTCTCATTGTGTAGGAAAATAAACATCCGTAAATCACCTCGATGGGAGTTCCTACAATCAACGGCGCTGAAGTCATGGTCCGAATCGCGCCTTCTCAGAGGACCTGCTGATTTTGTGTGGAATACTGTGCGCTGTAAAAAGTAATCGCCTGACGCAACATAACGTAGCTGTTTGAGACGGATGTGGTCTCATGTTCTTTGAGCTGATGTTTTTGGCTACAACTGTTTGATTCTGCCAGGGCCACAAAGTAGCAACACCTCTGCTCACATACCTGCTTACAATGTCTATTTGTATCTTCAGGAACTATTACAAGCATGTTCTAACACTCCAGAGAGGAAGCGCCCTGCTTTTGGAGTCTTGTCTCGCTTGGCCACCGTATTACAACAGCCACATAAAGGAGTATTTTTATTGGAAAATAGGTTCTGCCCACTACCCTTTTATGCCAAACTAAATCCATATGAATGGATGACCTTAAGGCTGGTTACAATTGCAGTAAATAGAGCTTTTTGTGGATATTTTACAAAAACATTCATTACATTCATGTTTCTGCCATGTCAAATATGGAGAAGTGACTCATGGGAGTGTTTTGGTTGCACGCACAATGGGAAAAAGATGAAAGGGGTCTTTCTGATTGTTTTCTTTTAAAACATTAAACTTGTTAACAGAGAATTTTGCCCTAGAAATTCATATTGGGAAATTCTCATTTCTTACATCTTTGTACTCTTTACGTTCATGTTAGTTTCACATTAAATCGAAATATTTTAATAATTTTAAATAATTTTAAATACTTTAAACAGTTTTTTGGGAAGTCACACCACATGACATCAAACAAAGATGTATCGAAAATGACACGCATCTGCAGATGTACTTTATATAACTTCTTGTTTTATGTTTTGTATTTGTTTTTTTTGCATGTTGTAAGGTAATAGCATTTTTGTAATCCCAGATCCAACCTGAGTGGCCAAGTGAATAATTTGGTTAGAGGTAAACAGGAGGTTACTTTGGCTCTTTATGTGCTCTTTGGTCATAGTCCATTAAACCCACAGGCCCTCAGCTCTGTTCACATGCTACCCGAACGTTCTACACTAACAAGAAGTGATCGGACATCGCTGTAAATCACATCTTATGGAAAAACAAGAGCTTTGGTTTTCATATACAGCCGTAAAAAGAGTTTCAGTACTGCACTATGAAATAACCGGAGGGTCAAGAGGTAAGTCTAGCCCTTCATCTGAATGTGTGTACATATGTATTCCCTGCTACACAGTGTGTGCAAGAAGCATAATGTATAATGAGAACAATGTCAGTACAGTAGGATAAGACATACTACATCTCATGGAAAGTGTAAACTCAGACACTAGGCTATTCTTTGAGGAGCTGAAAAGATGTCAAATTCAAAAATATGAGAAAAAAAACTAATTGGACAACCTTGAGCTTCTGCTATGTATGAAGTTGCTCTTTACCTACACTTTGTGTTGTGACCTTTCAGTGCAAATGCTACAGCGCCCAGCCCCCCATGCAAGTATTTGGACACAGCCTAGGTGTTTTGAAGCAGATCCAGCCCCCATCGTCTTCTCAACTGTCTGGAAAGGTGAGTAATTGAATAAAGTGAAGATCCAAGGTGCATTCAGTGTTTTTTTCATCAGTCTGGAGTTCTTTTAAAGGCAAAGCTTCGCCTCAGGAAGATTTTACTTTGAATATGAGAGCTGTCAGTGAGACAGACAACCGTCCCAGTGGGAACATGTACTCATGCTGGTTTCAGGGTCGCGTGCTCGTGAAGGTGGAGCCCAACAATACAACCGCAAGCTCTTTCATTTACTAGCAGGGGGCAAAATACCAAAATGAGCATTTGTGTTTTTAAATGGATGGACACAATGAATCACACATGATGGTGGTTTGACGGTTATGGTTGTGACCCAAGCACAGTTTGGTGATTTAAGTTTAAGTGAAGTTCTCATAAAATTGAAGCATGTGTGGCATATTTCCATCCCGAGGATATTTCGTTCTAAGCGGTGGTCTGTTTGATCCATATTGATCATAGAATTGCTTACCATGATGGTGAGGTCAGATTCACCCAGTGTACGATGGTTAATTAACTAATCAATCTCATGTGCTCCAGTCAGTTGTAAGAATGGCCCGTTCTGTCTGGATCTGTTGTGATTGGCTTTCAATATGTTTAGAATCCCTCTGCTTCTCCAGTGTGTGTCTTGTATTCCTCAAGTCTCCATAAATAACGCTTAATTGAAACTGTCCAGCTGTCAGAATGATTACACGCTTTAGTTTGCCATTTGGCGGCAAGAGACAGAAGTCTATGCGTGCTATGTTAAACAGTACAAGTTTGTGGGGAATTCTTCACTTTCCGAGCCAACATAATCATGCCACTGGAAAAAAGGGTGAGCAGCTTACTGAAAACCTAGACGCTACACCTGTGTAGAGCACTAGAGCAATGTAAGCGGGTGTGCAGATGCTCTTATCAGCCTTGATAAACAAATATTCAAACATTTCTAAGGTCAGGGAGGAGTGCTGGTTTTTAACTAATCCATACATGGAAAGAGAGAATGGGCTGCTAAAAGACTTCTAGCTCTAGCATGCAAAATCGCAAAGCCTTTTTGCATTGAGCCAACACAGATGCGGTACAGTGGGACAACTTTATGAAAGACTAAATAAAACATTTTGCTAGTACAAAAGCAGCCTGTTTCTGGAGCCTTTCTTTGAAATTGGATCTGTGGACTGTTGAACTAAACAATTCCGCTTTCTATTATTTTATTGATTTATTGGTATTATAAAAACATTCAAATTGTGCACGTTTTGTCACAGAGCGGAAGCACTTACGGAACTTGTATTTATCTTTTAATTTTTTCCCTCCAAACCTATTATTTTTTTTTATTATATAGTTTCCTAGAGTTAGATTTAGAAAAAATGAATAAATAAATACATCTTAAAAAAGCCACAGATTTAGAAAATAATTTGGACTAACTAATTGCAAGGATGTTGATTTTGCAGGTATACTTGGGTATAAACAAAAAACATGATTGCGCTGTTGCCAGCATTACTTTGACTGTTGTGGTTAATGTAAGTGTTGAGATCTGATGTCATAAACCAGTAGTAAAACGCAAAAGTCTATAAAGCTAAATGGTTAGTTCACCCAAAAATGAAAATTCACATGCGTGTGCTTTCCCCCGGATGTAAACAAGGCCGATTACATCAAATACGTTAAAGCTTGTGTGTGCATTGCGTTGTGATACTCTCTAAAAAAAAAGTATTTTCCTAGTGTCACAAAAACTGAAGTTGATCTACTGATGTCACACCTTGTTTTACCAATGTTTTTACTATGTTTCTAGATCTGGGATAATTTCAGTTGTATTGCTGTCTATGGAGGGTCTGATAGCTCTCTGATTTCATAAAAAATTATCTTAACTTGTGTTACGCAGATGAACAAAGGTCTTACATGTTTGGAAAGTCATGAGTAATTAATGAGAGAGTTTTAATTTTTTGGTGAGCTAACCCTTTAAGCTGAAACTGTGGTCCTTGGTGATTCACAGTTCACAGCTACCATCACTTTAAAAATGATAATAATAAAAAAAAAGCATAGGCATCTAATTAATACCCATTGCTACTGAACATATACCATTGTGAACTGATTAGTCTGTTCAAGAAACTGAACATTAATTACAACATTAATATCTGTAACTCATAGCCTCAGGCAAATGGTCCAGAGTGATGTATGGTTTGCAAAACCAAACCATTCTTTTAAACAGGTTCTTTTTAGTGAACGGGATAAACCAGCTGACCAATTCGAATTGAACCGAGCCAAAGCAGACAGAAAGCATACCGCCCAGTGACAGCTTCTGTACCTTTTTTCTGAAGATTTACATGAAACAGAGTTCTGGTAACTGGCTCTAAGTATCTGAGGTTTGGCAATAAGGTGTACAACCTCTGTGCTGCATGTCCAGAGAAAGGTGTGGCCCTCTGGAGACTGTTCAGCGTGCACTTCTTTAACCTTCTGCTTTTTAGCACCCATCCTGAGTTAGTGTGCTAAAGAAATGTTTGAAACAGGCCTCATCAAATAACTTCATCTCTGTGTGATTAGATTTTATAAACATGAAGTAGTTGACTTGATTTCACTGCTAACCACAAATGGTCGTTCTGTTGCTGAGAGACAGGCCTGAATTTAATGATGGCCAATGCCTGGCTATAGTTTTGAGAGAGTTTAGACATTGAGGATAAACTGTGCTTTGTTTTTTTGCAGGTTCATTAACATTGTTCTTACATTGCTGATTATCAGGAAAGCACAAATCTCTTGTTCACCATGAATTATGGTAGCATATTTAACTCAATCAGTTATTTTAAACCCTTGTCCGCAGCTCTATTGGGCTTGCCATATTTTTGTTGGCATTTTCATTGTGTGCATGTGCGCACATGAAGTATCCTGGTCGTTTTAACACACTCGGGCCTCGCTGTTCAGATAGCCCTTTAATAGCAATGACGTGAGCCCATGAAGGAACCTGACCTCTCGTAAAGCCACAAAGCATGGGCTGTCTACCCATCCAACTCCTCCACACAAAACCAGACAAATACAGTATCCATCTCTTCATCCAGATTTCTCTTTCTACACTGGCCTCTTTCTAGTCATTATAAATCAGTTACATAAAAAAAGGCTAAATTGATTGACGTTTGGATGAGCCATGACTGACTAATAAACTCATTTCACAACCACCGCAGATACATGGAAATTTTGAGTGGAAAATTACAGTACTCTCAGCTTTAAAAGCTGGATGTAATTTCGTTATTACAAAAGAGTTCCTTGAATTTGATAGGTCAGCAGGTGGATTGCTAAAAAATAAAATAAAATAGATAAATAAAGTAAATAGCTGTATCTTTTTTCTTTTTTTGCAACAAACAGTAAAAAAAATGTTACCTAATGTTTGCAAGGTAATAATGACAGTATGATTAATATAATTTATTACATCTGATTACTCTTAACCATCTACCAATCTTTTAAAAAGTTTTAACATATATAAAAAAAATTAATAAATAATAATAATAAAATAATATATATACACAGGATTCACCATATTACATCACAAAAAATAAAATAAATAATAATAATTTAAACAATTTTAATTTCAAAATTAAAACAATTTTAAAAGACTAGGATGATTAAGAATAATAATGTATCATACATAAGTGATCATAATCATATATAATAAGGTTTTTTTGTCAAATCAAAATTTTGTCAAATCCATACCCACATAAGCAGATATTTATTGAAAAGGGTTTGAAACAATGTTTGACATGCTTGTTCAAGGAAGCATACACTAACATTGCATATGTGCCTGTGGAACAGACCTTTAGACACTAACAGCTTTCAGATGGCAGGAAATTGAGGTCACAGTTACATTATGACATTAAAGACACCTTTGTACTAATTCTGAAAACACCAGAAGATGCCCAGGGGCTCCGCTCATATGCATGGACATGCCATAGTCCTGCTGCAGAGAGGCATGAGGAGTGCAGATGCAGCAAGAGCAACAAACTGAAATGTGCGTAATGTAAGAGACCTAATACATGACAGCTGATCGTCCTTCCAGTGGCAAACCACATTTAGCCATGTGTCATTATTCCATTTCAGTTTGTCAAATGTCTGTGAGACGTTTACTGAAAAAAAAGTTGAAAGTGGGAGAATGTGTCTTTTCTTGTTACTAGCTACTACTAGCTGGAATCTATGACTACAGATTCAAGCTACGGACAGGGTCTATGCCAAAGAAGACTGTTTATTCAAATATTGGTTTTGTAAATAAATGAGTCTAAATTCCAACTCCAGAGTCTTTCTGGTAGAACCACAACTGGTGGAAAGCAGAAAGGCTAAAATCCATGAAATCCATAAAAGGCTGAATATAGTTTAGAATAAAGGCAACACAACATCTTCAAATTTTTGGATGCACAATTCTGATCAAAAATCTTTACATAATGCATCTAAAGGTACAGGCAGTTATGTGTGGAGTTCTGACCAGGCAACCATGCAATGTAACCCCAGGAACTCTCCCGTTACTCTTTAATTCCACTTTAAAATACTGAGGGCTGGTGAAAATAATCCACTTCCTCCTCAGGCTTCCACAAAAACAACTAAGGTCACCTTGAGTAAGCGTCTTCCTCTTAACTTCCATGTCAGCTCACCTTTCTAAATGCAATATTTGGGAGGAACTGCCATGGGAATTGCTCTTTGCTAGATTTAAACCTTAAAAAAAGAGCTAAGGTGGTTTGGATTGATCCCCTTTGAGAGGTTGACTCATGGATCACCTCGTATACCTGCAAATGTTAATGTTCTTCAAGATCGCTAAAGCATTTAAATCACTGTAAAGCCTGTAGTTCAGTGTCAGGAACAAATCTATACTTGGATTGGAACAACTCGGTACATAGAGCTACCTGGATGTGTTTCAGAGGTCTAATCCAGAGTTCAATCTTTTAGTCACAATTTATGAAAAAAAAAAAGAAAAGAAACTAGTGCTCCACCTCACTTGAACCAAATTGAGAACACATCTTTTCAATGGAAAATCCACGTCTGTAAGTGATTAATGTCAAAACGTGAGCCACAACAGTGCACAAAGCAATATGTGTATAGAAATAATCTAGTAATACGGCATAATGTATATCATTATGTAGGAATTAAGGGCAGATAAAAATTCTTTACAATTACTTGTTTCTCAACATAAACAAAACTATTTAAACTTCAGTGCAGTGTCATGAGTTTGGCGGTTATGAATGGAGTTGATTCATGACCGGCCAGCACACACTACTTATAAGCGTATAATTACAATAATATGGTGTGCCTTTTTTATATGCAGAAAATCTCCAAAACATAGTCAAAAGTTATTATGTGTCTAAGTGGTTCAGTGAACATGAATTGCTTTTTCAGACGTGAGCCCATGTATTTGGGATCCAGTGTGTGTCTGTTTCTATCTTTGCGAGCTCGTCTCTCAGTTCAATAAAGGCCATGGCCAGGTCATCATTGACGATCACTTTCTCAAACAAGTGGCCATATTTATTCTCCATGGCTTCGGCACTGGTAATCATATCCTGAAAGTCGTCCTCCTGTAAAAATGAATAAAAGGGCAATGCATGAGAATAATATTACTGCAATGTTCAATATACAGCAATTAGTTCCATTCCCAAATTTGACTGGCTGAGCGACATTCCAAATTTATAATGCATTCACATTTTATTGGAATTACTGTAATTATGTTGGGAAATCAGAGCTTTTCAAACATTCCGACTTTACAAATTGTAAATTATGAGTTTTATGAGGTCGTGACTGTGTTTACAAGCTGGAATCTCGTAGTGATTAGTATACCATTAGTATAACAGCACTGGAATGTTTTACTGTTTGTATCACTCCTCCTGAGTTGTAGTATTTGAGTGTTTCCCATGCACAAATATTAATCAGATGGGATGGGAATCAAATGAATAAGATTTAAAAAATCATCAGTTTTGATGGTAAACGCTAAAAATGCTATGCTTAACCCTGTTAAATGGTTAATGTTGTTTTTTTCTAATAGATCTAATAGAACAGTAATCTTATAATTTCCAGTGAAAAACAGAAATGGACATTCCCAGAATTCTCTATCACACTTCACATTTCATTGAAAAAAATGTACATTAGTACATTTAGTACATTTTTTAGTATGTAAATAAATTGTTTAGTATAAAAATAAATAGTTACTTTACTCAAATACTTTTTAAATTAATCTGTAAAATGTGTTACTACTGTATTTTTAGAGTAAAGGGCTGTTTACTCAATAATTATGCTTAAAATGTAACATTTTTAACAGTGTATAACCCAATATACAATGAATTGCTAAAGTTTAAGCTTTAATTTACATTATTTACATATGAACCTTTTAGAAAAATATCTATAAGCATGAATACAGTTCAGTGTACTTAAGAGTTCATATTAAATTCATTCAGGTCAACAGTCAAATGTTCTTCCTCTTCTATGATATTGTCCACTATTTTTAACATTGAAAAGACATTTTACCCACAGCTGCAGATGGTCTGAAATAATACATCTTGCCTATAAATGTCTTGCCTTACCTCAAAAGGTATTTCACTTTGCAGTTTATGAATTATAAAAAATGATGTGACATTGTACGTCAGGCTGAACTGACTTGGATTGTAGTAAGAAAAGTAAAGAAGACTGTAAAGATGAGTCAGTCCACTAAATCATGAAAACAAGAGATGTCCAAGTGTGTCTTGTTAAGGTCAGTGCTCAGTGCAGTCATATAGGACTTGTCCTGGGTTAATATGGAAAGATGAGCAACACATTTGCACCCAAGAGCTTGGAAGTTTGTAAAACAACCTCCAGGTGTGAGAGAGATGACCTAAGTATTTTATAAGACCCCAGGGCAGACTTAAGTGCTCAAGCGAACAGCATGACACAGATGTGTCTCAGTGGGGTTACTAGAAGACCTTCTACCCTAAGACTCAACAACCCTCAGACACTTGGAAGTGTAAGAAGATGAACCTGTGTGTGCTCATGGGGCACACCTGCAGCCCACCCTGGAGCGATTTTTAAAAGGGACCCTTGGTGCATTAAAGGTGCACCAAATGCCAAAGAAGCTGAGAGTTGGGTCAGGACAACAGGTCAGGTCAGGCCTTTTCCACCTATGAACTCAACTGGTGTAACATCAGGAAGGTCATGAATTAAGAATGTGGGATTTTTCACTATATTTTTTGGTCCCACATTATATGAAGCATCTATAACCACTATGTACTTACAAAATAACATTTTTAATACACTGCACGTTTTTTTTAAATAAATAAAATATGCAGTTGCTGCTACTGAGGCAAGGTTAGGAGAAGGGGTAAAATCTATTTTGAAACAGAACACTTTGTTAAAGTTTTAGACAATCAATCAATGAATCAATACGTTTACAGATTTATTTACTCTTTATATATATATATATATATTTTTTTTTTTTTCATTTTTTTTTTTTTTTAATATTGTGTCATATAAGGCCAAAACAGAGCAGCAAAAAAAAAACCTCTAAATCGGAAAGTGTCATATTTGATACACACTTTTTCACATAATTAAATATATATATATATATATCAAGTACTAGTTAAATGAGTACAAAAAAACAGAGTTGGTTAGGAAATTACAATCTCTTACCGTAAATATTTTTGTTGGTGTTTGCTCATTCTGACTTGACAAAACTTTTGCTTTTCTTCGGCTCAGTCTCAAGCTCTCTATTGACGGAGGCTTCACAAATACAACATAGGGTTTAAACTCAGAGGTATATAAGGCTGTTATGGCCTGTTAGAGAATGGAGAAAAAATTGTGAAAAAATTACATATAGTGAGCAAAATGGCAACATATGAGTTCCTGGACCACAAAATATGTCATATGTCGCATGGGTATATTTGTAGCAATAGACACTGTATGGGTCAAAATGATAGATTTTTCTTTTATGCCAAAAATCATTAAGATATTAAGTAAAGATTACGTTCCAAGAAAATATTTTGTAAAATTCCTACTGTAAATATATCAAAACTTAATTTTTGATTAGTAATATGCAATGTTAAGGACTTCATTTGGACAGCTTTAAAGGCGATTTTCTCAATATTTCGTTTTTTTGCACCATCAGATTTTAGATTTTTAAATAGTTATATATCTGCCAAATATTGTCTGATCCTAACAAACCATACATCAATCGAAATCTTAATTATTTAGCGTTCAGATGAAATATAAACCTCAATTTTAAAAAGTAACCATTATGACTGGTTTTGTGGTCCAGGGTCACATATGGGAACCATATTTTTTCAGAAGTAACTTATTCAGTCATTGTCTAGTATGAATGTGTTCATACTGTAACTGTTTCATTTCAAACCATTTTCTATGACATGAACACTGGACCATTTCCAAAATTCTACACAAGGCCTGCAGCATAAGCCATGTATAAATTCAAATGTGTGGCCATAGCATGTTCGTTAATACAGTGAGAATGTGTCTATAAATGTTACAAGCTGATGAAAAAATAATCAGACCACAGGAAATGTACCAACTGACAGAATCTCCCCGTCCAGAATGACATAATTCCTGCCCTTGAGTCTGTGATCCAAAGTCAACAAATATGACATGTAATATAGGTCTCCCTGGCTCTCGCTCACTCTGTTTATCCCTGTTTCTCTCTTTCCTCTTTTGCTCATGCTTCTGGAGAGAGGCACAAATTGTGGTATGTGTATCATATAGTGCATGTGTGGTTCTTTAATAATATGAAATGACGTCCTGGAAGTGGGAGTTATTGTTGAAGAGCCTTGTGCATGGATACCTGATCCAGTGTTTTTTGGTGCTCATGAATGAATGAAAGAACTCACATGTGGCTTCACAGCCAGTAGGCACACCTTGCTCTCCGCTACAACCCTGCGCACTGAATCCAGACTCATACCATAGTAGTTCCCTTTATATTCTCCATAGTCCAAAAATCTAGATGACACATTTGAAAGAGCATGAAATATGGGGAATATAGTGATTTTGATCTTTTTTTTTATGTATGTTACACAAATGAAAGCCACATGTTTGATCAAACATTTGAGGAATGGTCTCTGAAGATCAATTCAAGTCAAGTGCACTACTTACCCTAAATAGAGAGGAGAATCAATACTAAATATGTTTTTTATTAACTTTTTCCCCGCCATCGTTTAAAAAAAAAAAGTTACCAGTCACCACCAGCATTTTTGATTATTTTCACCTAAATTTAACGGCTTTCAGAATATTTTCTGCTATGCATATATGAACAACATATTATACAGTATGTCACACACACAAACACACACACACACACAAACACACATGTTGTGTTTCCATGATTTATGGGGACTCTCCATAGGTGTAATAGTGTTTATACTGTACAGACTGTATGTGGTATTGTCTTACACTGACCCTACACCTAAACCTACCCCTTACAGGAAACTGTGCATTTTTAGATTTTCAAAAAACTTCATTATGTATCTTTTATAAGCTTGTTTCCTCACAGGGACCTAAAAAATGTCCCCACAAGGTCAAAATGTACTGGTATTCCTATCTTCGTGGGGAGAATTGGTCCCCATAATGTGATAAATACCAGGTGCACGTATACATATTTACACACACATATACATTTAGGCTACATACACACATACCTATATATACGCACATACTCTATTTAAATATAGATCATGCACACATACATACATATTCATATCGCCGGGATATAGATCTATCCATAACATAACTAGAGATGTTTCTTTGTCTGTAAAGGCATCTCCGTCACTGACTAGCCTACTTCGTCACGATCAGATTCAAAATGGTCAAAACATGCGTGATCTACATATCTCTATATTATGATCTATATTGTCTCTGATCCTTCCGTTTATGACAATCGTCGTTTTTTCGAGCCCAGTAATGTTAGACCCGAAAAGTTCCATAACTCATTCAGGACATGCGCTAGGGCTTTCCTTACCATAAAACACCTAGAACAGGGATTGCCGTAAAAACTCATCTTTGACAGGGAAGCATTGTAACCTAATTGACGAGATATCTTGTCAAAGGTGGGGAAAGAGTTAATTTTGTTCAGAGGACATAGCAGACTACTACAATGTAGCATACTATCATTGTAGTAAAATTTAATTAACCGTCTGCTTTTCATGGGCGGTAACAGTGCAATGTTGCAACAAGCATAATAATGAAACTAATTTACATAAAATAAGGCATGTTAATGCTGAATTGATTTAAATATTCATTTAATATTTAGTTAACCTGGGTTTTGGGTTATGTGCTAAAATACAGCATGCAGAAGTAGAACTACTGTTTAGTGATTTCAAACCAGAATCCTTTCTTAATTTTTAAATAATTTGCCTAGTTGATGTTGTTTTACTGAAGTAAAGATAGGCTCCTACTGCTCAGTTCTGGTAGTAACTTCTTTAGCCTTTGGCTTCAAGGCTTTTGTATGGTAATCAAAGATGATGGTAATTCGGTGGAGTGATGCAAAAAGCAGTCCGCTTTTCCTCTCTCTAGCTCTCTGGAAAGTTGGGCAGTCTGCTCTCTGTCATTCCTGTCTCACTTGCTTTGACTTCTTTCCCTATGTCCGACTAACAAGACAAAAAGTCATTTCAAACCACAGAGGGCTCTTAAAATATCCCCCTAGTTTAATATAATGTGACACTGTTCACGGACACATGCTTTTGAGATTTCCTTTCGCTTTTGAGTGAAAATTGGAAAAGAGTATTTCCTGTCAATGGATGTGATCTGCATTTTCAGCATTAACATTCTTAAATGTGTGATTTAAATTCCACGAGCATCTTTAAAGGAAGGAATAAAGCAGTCGGCTTCTTATAAATCCACTATTTAAAGTTATAATTTTTACATTAAAAAAAACAAGGTTATCATTTAGTGTTAGATTATTAAATGTGTTGTTTGATTTTAAAATATGCAAATCTGTATTAAGAAACTTTTATCCACAACTGTAAACTTCCATAATTGCTCACTAAACAAAGAGGTTTAGCAATGCAAAACAACACAACCCAAAGCTAGCCTGTATAAGATACAGCATGGGCTGGGTACCATTTAGGGGTGTTTAGCTTACTTGTGGTTAAGGATATCTTTTTCAAAAGTGTGTCTGGAGACAAAGTGGTACTCCACCCCTTCTCTCTCATGCTTTTTCTGCTCCCGAGTGGTATCTGTGGAAAAAAAAAACCCAAATCAAATCCTTATTTTCTATTGAGGTTGACTTACAGATCCCTACTTGTCAGATATTATTATTGATCTATTTACCATAACACAAACAAATATGACTGCTATTACATTAACAACGTATTTTTTAAAATACCGATACTTAATTTTTGGTTAGTAATATTGCCAAGAACTTCATTTGGATAACTCACTATTTCGTTTATTTTGCACTCTCAGATTTTCAAATAGTTGTATCTCTGCCTAATGCTGTCCAATCCTAACAATCCATACACCAATGAAAAATTTATTCAGCTTTCATATGGTGTATAAATCCCATTTTTAAAGAATTGACCCTTATGACTGGCTTTGTGATTCAAGGTCACAAATGATGATCTTACTAACACCGCAGTTGACTTTAAGAATTACAGTGCCTTTTAATAGCTTTTAATTAGGGCAACTACAAAAGAGAATTTAATTGTTCTAATAAACTCTAATTAAAGTAAAATACTAATTCAATAAAAGGCTAGGCTACTTTGAAGGCGACCTTTGGTTTTACTGTAGCCTCAGGGTATGTAATCTTATCAAATGTATACAATAAATATAAAAGATACAATAAAGAACACTTCTTTTTCACAAGTGGAAGGAGAGTCGTCTCTGGTAACATATGTCTAAAACTGAGCAAGGGTTAGGTAGTAGGACCCTTATTTAACTAGACTGAGTCACACAGAAAATATGCTCAGAGGTGAGCTTAACAAGGCCTGAGGAGCTCGCCACACACCCTAACTCTAATTGTCCACACGTTCTCTGCATATTCCAAAATAAACTATAAAATTTTATTGCCAGTGGGGGGCAAGATGCCAATGTGATTTGTGTATGCGTGTGAGTGAGTGTGTCCACTTCATCTAATCATACAAATTACATGAAAACCTTCTGTTTATGGAGCATGCATATAAAGCTATTGCAAAAACTGATCTAAACCCATCAACAAAACACTATTATTTAACTGCAGATACAAGCCCATTTCGGCATGTGTGTGTTCAGCTGTGAGGTACAAGTTAATATGGACATTTAAAGGCAGCAGGAGATGCAGTTGCAAACACTTTATTCTACTGAGTTGGAAACAGTGTGATCACAGCTGTTTATTAGTTGTGGTTATCATAAGTTGCGGCGCTCATGTAAGGCTTACATCGATGCTAAATCACAGCCACCATCTTACTGATCGATTTAAACACTCACTACTCAAATGTCATAAATCAAATAAATGCAGATGTCAGACAGAGTTAGACCCTAACCCTGTTTTGCTACAGTTCGGAAGCTTGGAACGCAGTCAGAAATATGGAAAGCTGTTAGTTTGAGCTTCCAAAGGGGAGAAACAGGCAAGACAAACGCCAGCCTAAAGCAGAAACATGGCCTTTTTCCAGAATAAAGAGAAAAAGTCACACCACTCACTCCATCACTGCATCATCTGTCTAGCTGTTAGTGGCTGTGATTATCCTGTTCTTTCATCGCTCTATCGCCCCCTGTCCACATCACTTTTGGACTCTCAGAGTGGCAGTGAAAAGCTGGATCTGTTCTCTTCTCCACTCTGGCAGTCCAACACAGCTTTAGGCTTCAATGTGGAAAGATTTGATGGTCTGCCTACAGATTATTACAAGAGTGTGGAGTCAAGGCAATAGTTTTACTTTTAAGAAATATGGTTGTTCTTGATTCTTGTTAGTCAGTTTTCTTGCTTGGAACAGAGTTAAGAGAATAACAACCTAATGTTGTTAGTACCATTCAATAGTTCATGCTGTTCAGAATTTCAATAAATGATTCACTCGTCAAACAAACAACTGACAAATTCATAAGATTACCTGTACTGGAAAGGTTTTTGTTACATAAGGTGTTTTCTAATTTTTAGTGGTAATTGTATTTTAGTGTACATTTATTTTATTTTAACACAACAAATTATGAATCATCTAGACTATATATTATCTGATATATAAAAGACATTATAAAAAAGACATTCTCTCTTAAATAGTTTAAAGGTAGTTATGTTTTTTTAAAATAGATTGTAGGGATGGGCATGAAAACACAAGTACTCAAGAGTGACAGTGATGATAGCAACCAAGACTGTCACATGACCTTGAGAAATATATTATTTCTTGTTTAATGATTGGTTATGATTGGTGACATTTTACTTTTTATTCAGCATCAGATCACTCAGTTCAAACAGCAGTGCCCAACATTATTGACTATGATTGGATTATTTGCAAGAGATGTATCAAAGGAGTCATCGGATGCCCACAAGTTGATTTATTAAGGTCTTAATGAAAAGTCTATAACAAACTTAAAATTTCTCAATAGTAGCGTAAACATTCATTTTACCCTGTAAAAATCAGCTCTGTTTTCAGCAAGCTGTTTTTTAGTCCATGTCGCTTTAAATGCTAATGAGCTTTGCTGACCCTGCCCCTCTCTTCTGTGGGGTGATAAGCAGACAATAAACTTCAGCAGCTAAACTGAACTAGCCCATTATAGGAAATGGCAGGGATTTGCATAGATTCATAAAAAAAAACAATATAATCACTTTTGTAGATGTAGCTCGATCAAGAATAATTCACTTTAACATACACTCACCTAAAGGATTATTAGGAACACCATACTAATATGGTGTTTGACCCCCTTTCGCCTTCAGAACTGCCTT
>JAUMHE010000043.1:2346587-2356735 GCA_032359235.1 Enteromius mattozi
GCATTACAATTTTGAATCAGTAATATTGTAATGTAAGGAATTACTTTTAAATAACAGTAACAAGTAATATATAATGTGTTACAGTTTGGAAGTAACTTACACAACACTGGAAATAACTAGGCATTTTCTGGAAACTATGTTGACCCCAATTATAAGTTACACTAGGGCAAAACTGCATTGTTGAGATTGATATAAAAAAATTATTTATATTCTGGGGGAAAAAAACTGTCAGTGCAAATGGGTTTTGTACATGACTACATATAAATGCATTTATATTTTAGTTAGGGAGTCAATTTATTGCAAAGGAATCATCATGTAAGGGGCTGTTCCATTGAAAACCTAAGCTGCCAAACTTGATTATCCACTAAAATGACAAAAAATCTGTTGACTTATGCTGGACTAATCATTTAGCCTGCTTATACCCTGTCCTTCCATAATTGACGGCAAACTCACTACGTATCCCTGCCCTTCATGTTCTTTTTCTGTTACATAATCTTTTACACTCACGTGTGCTTCAGGAATCATCTTTAATTTCTTTAAAAAGGTTTTTAAAAGGTTTTCCAAAACACACTAGATACCCTGTGTACCCTCAGACTGCTGCCCTCGCGTTCCTGGAGTGATGCATGTAGCCACCCTGATGAGCCATTAAATCATCGATAGCGATTTAACGTGCAAGCAGTGAGCCAACACAGACACCATATATCCCATGCAGTGGAATCTAGACAGCCAATCCGCTAATATGACAGGGAGTGCTTTGTTATGACTCTTCAGAAACCACATGGCACGCAACCTCATCAAGTGCACAGTCCACATTATCTGCCACAAACGGTACATAAAATGTATGACATATTTCATATGCGGTTGGTTACACCAGACTGCATGCTAAAACCATTATCTGTTTGACGAAGACTTTCACTTGCCATATTACCGAAGTCTGCTAACGCACATGAGCTGCGGCTACCTGACACCGAAAACATTCAAAAGATCTGGAGAAATAAGCAAGCTTTCTGGAGTTTCAAGCATGCATTAAATATTGGCTCTTTGTAGCATGTGGGACTGCATACTGATTAAATAATCTGGTTTGTAAATAGAGCCTGTTTTTAATGCGTCTCTGTTTTTCCATGTCTGGATCTTATTGGGATTTGCTGATACCTTTTCCAGGTTTCCCCAGTTTAATATCCCACCACACCTCTCCCTCATGACCCTTTTCATATCCCACAATACCTTGGGCCTTGTATCTCCACGTGGTTACTCTGAACAGCACCTCTAAATTTTAGCAAGGGCTTTGCTGAATAGATTTATAGAAGAATGTTGACAATTGCTCAAAAAGCATCCAGTGCTACTAGAGCTCTCCATCTGTGGCAAAGGCATCCAATTTTCCATCACATAGTTGCTGCGCTGCTGCTGTGATAAATATGAAATTTTGGAGCTGGCAAAATAAGCCCAGTATGGCCTGGTCCCATTGTAATGTCTTAAGCATGTTTTCTTGAGGGACCGCAGCAGCCCTGACGCTAGTTTGGCCATTGAGTGTCCTGGAGATTAGCTGTGGACATGCTGGCTTTTGAAGTGGGGTCAAGGTTGCCAAAGAGCTGAAAATGAGGCACGTCTCTGCTAGACTCATCCGGTAGCCTAGCTGCTAAATGAGCGCAGTGCATGTTTAGCTCTCAGATGGCCTTTATCACTAATGGACCAGCACAAAGCACCCAGTCTGGAGCCATCAAGGCCTCTCCCATTAGCATGAATGCTCAAACCAGATCAGACTAAATCTAAAATTAATGATCCTCAGCTTGAATAAACATCATCCTCATAATGGTGTGGGAACATAATGCAAAAAGAACAAATCAAACAGGATGAGATGGATATCTCTAACAACTGTCTTGTTCATCAGTACTGTGGCTAACAGGCCAAGTCACATAAACTGTAAAAAAGGAGCGTGACTAGTTGCATTTGAGTTAGCGGTGGGGTCAAACAGAAAGGCATATTTGTATTTATGCATCATTATACAGATTATTTTGTATGAAAAACTGCTGATTCAGTATAAACATTGTATGTGTTTTCTGGAAATGAAATGTATTGCAGTGGACCACAATTGAGTAAAAAAAGTCATTTGAGAAAGAAAAAAAATATTTTCCAGAATATGCTTTATATTTGTGTGCTTGTGCTTGGAACCTTAGGTCTCAATGGCTATGTGCTTACAGTGTTTAAAGTATAAAATAACAGGTTAGGAGGTTACAAATAAAATTCAGACATATTAAATCCTTACCTATATGTATGCCACTTATTGCGCCATAGTCCACATCTTCTGGTTATTGGGTGAAAGCATGTTAGAGCGAAAAGAGAAAAAGTGCACTCTAATCAAATAATGATAAATGTGAGATGGAGTCTGGGCAAACCCTTAATCAAGAAGTGGTGAAAGAAAGGGGTAATTTGCAATGTTACTGTTCTTTACACTTGATGTAAACAAAGACAAAAATACTGGCAAATTAGAGCTGGGTTGCCCTTATGTGACTGTGCTGAAAAGGATGAAAAATTACCTTCCATGTTGTCTTTTCAGTGTGAATGAAAGGTCAAGAGAGAGAGAGAAGGGGAGAGAGAGAGAGAGAGAGAGAGAGAGAGAGAGTCAATCAGACTTTGCACTCACATAAATTAAAAAAAAAAGTTTTGACATTTTGTAGAGATTTCTAATATTCAGGAAATATATTCTCACTCTTACGCTACACAAGCATCATAGCCATTTGTTAAAGAAAGAAGCTGCATTTAGATACAGCAAAAGTCCTAGCACTTCATCAATCAATCTTACTGTATAATCAGTGAACATGTGATGTTGCTTTTACTGCCTAAATTTGGACTGTCATGGTCACAGAGTCAGACTGCACCCTCACAGTTAGTTCACTGGCCGCTTATGCATATTACTCACAGGACATGAATGTACTTTATCTATCTGGAAAGCTCTAAGCTGATTGGCTGACAAGATGGAGCAGGGGCATATGGGGTCCAATGAGGATAAGTAGATTGAGTGATTAATTGTCTCACTGATTGTTTGAATGATGGATTTTAATTTACTTTTTCTATTTTATATAAACCGGTCCTTTGCTTTAGGATGTATGTTTTAGATAAACGTTTGGTCACCTCTGCTCTTTCTTTCTTTCTTTTCCTTTACTTTTTTGATGAAATTGAGAAAAGAAAGGAAAATGTAATCATTTTGAAAGAGAACAAACATGCTTTTACTTCTCCAACGGGACGAGGTGAGTAACGCAAATCCAAAGTTTACAATATGTGTGTGGTCTTGTCTTTAGAAGCAATGGCAGCCAAGGGACAAGACATGGACGCTCTGTCCAATTGTCCATCATGCTGTGGCCAGAGTGGATTTTTGGAATAGTAATTGCAATTTTCTGTGACCAAGCTCAACTTGTCCTAACCATGTCCTCACCTGCGGTTCATTGGGGAATGATGTGTTTCATGCTTTTACAGAGCCAGTAAAAATGCTGGTGCTGTCTTGAGTTTAACATGTGGCATTTTGGTAACCTTCTGCTTCAACCCAAGCTCTGTGTTTGAGTGTGCTTTAGGGGAGGCCGTAAAGTGACCTCGTCGATCATCACCGTGCAAGTACTCGGAGTCGCAGAGCAGCTGTCACTCTCCTTGCATCCAACCCACAGATGGAGGTTTTATAGGGAAGGCTGTTGCTTTGAACAGACCTACAATGGATTTTCAAGACAAGATCAAACTATTCCAGATCCATCTATTGGCTTCTTCCTTTTCCACCCCAATTTAATTCCCTCAACAATTTATACTGCAGCAAAATAAAGACTAATGACAATAGCAACTAAATGTTGTACATTGTTTTCAGTATTCACCAGTTCAGATGAACTAATTCATATGTATTTGATGCCATATTTGTTTATAGAAGCCAGACTGTAATACCAAATGTGACATATTAAAAAAATTAAATTAGCTTGTATTAATTTGAGTAAGGAACTGATATCAGATGAATTACATTTAATCCAAAATATCAGTATCAGATAATTTTTTTTCCAACACAGAATTCTCTTAAAATATCTTTAAGAAATGTACTAAAATAATATTCATAGTAATATTAAAATAAAACTAAACGAACATCTTTACATTTCTGTGGTAATTCATTTTTTAAATATTATTTCTGGAGAACTGCTTTCATCCTGAGGTCACACTTTGCTGTCTTTGCTTAGTCTATGCTGAAGTCTTTAGCAAAGATGAAAGATTGACTAGGACTGTTCTGAACAGTGCGACTGCAACCTTTCCAGTGGCTTAGTATGAATGTGTTCACACGTAGTAAAACATTTTTTAATATGTCCGGCAGAGCCACTGTGATTTACAGCACTTCCTCAGACTTTATCAGGTCATTTATTCAGCTCACGTCTCCAGAGAGCAGCTCCAGGAAGATGCCTGGCACCCTTAGACACAATTTCATCTCTAACTGTCACTAACAGTTTTTGTAGTGATGTTGAGCGTGACATCACTGATTTCCAAAATCATTTCCACTTCACTCTTTAACACAGTGTGGGACGCTACGTCTATTCTTTGTTTAAATATTTCATCCAACAGGAGCTCTAAATTAACAACACATGCTTTTCTTTATTTGTTTAAAATTACTCTGAAAAGTGTTCTTATAATGTTATGCCCTACAGGCTATACATACTATTTGGTACGTTGAATGCAGTGTAGATGTGTGTTTTTTTTAACTGACTCATTTAAATGAATTAATAAAAATGAATTGGACTTCCAGTTTTCATACAGACTCTGTCCCAAACGATGGCCTTAGCTGAGTGAGAAATCTGATTAAGACATAAGGCTCAGAAAAAGTGCATAATGAGGGCTAGATGCCTCCAAACAACTAAAATGACAATGGACAAGGGACACTCTACTACCATCATGGGCTTAGGTATGGATGGCAGCAATCAGAGGTTTGCTAGTGTACATCAAGTGCACCATTTGGGACAGGGCCGCAGAGAGTAAATATTTTTAGCATTTGAATATTTCAAATGCTGCCTTATCTGCATGATGTTTCAATACTGCTTGGATTTCTGAGCCTACCTCCGAATATCATGGACTCTCTCAGTGGGTGGAACAGAACTGCAGGCCTTTGTAAAGTCACTCTCCTGTAGGGAAACATAGGAACCATGCTGAAAATATCAACATCTCAGTTAGCTCAGGGAAATTCCTCATAAATATTGTAAAGCTGTCTCTTTAAAGTTAAAAGAAGTTCAGTCTCTCATAGTCAAAACATTTGACAAAAACATTAGTAGGTCTAGTTGACACTAAAGCCTATTCTGGCTGAAATTCACTATAGTTCAAAAGTTTGACGTCGTCAGTAAGAATAGTAATAACCATAATAGTGCAATATATTAAATATATTTTAAAATGCGATTTGTTTTTTGTGAAGGCAAATCAAAATTTTCCACAGCCATTATTCTTCAGTGTAACACAATCCTTCAGAAATGTGTATATACTAAATTGGTGCTTTATTGATTATTAAAGTTCAAAAGAACTGTTTTTTGTAATAATGTAGCAATGTCTTTATTGACACCTCTGGTCAATATAAGAAACATCTTAAGAAAAATCTTACTCAAAAGTTTTTAACATTAGTGTATATTAGCCTATATCTCAAAACAATAGCATATAATGTAAATAGAATCTGTCTTCTAGAAGTCTATAATAAGTAATAAAAAGACAAAACAAGCAAAATTCGCCGCTTTTTCACTATTGGCCTGAACGGTTCTGTCAGGCACGGTTCCAGTTGTGTTTCCACGTGAGTCTGGTATGGAGCGACACGATTACAAACCGTTCTCAGCCCAAAATTCTCGGCACAGTTTACACAACTATGCTGAACCGTGCTAAAAAAGTGCAAACAAACAACTGATGCATTTGAATTGCATTCCAAAGAGATCTGTTATCAGCCCGGCCCCACTCCTGCAGTGGAAAACGAAACAATAACCATACCGGGCAGCTCGAATCAGCGCGGAAGGGAACCGTTCTGCAAAGAGAACCGTTCATCTCGATAGTGGAAAGTTTTTCTCAGAATATAGACACCTTTCACCCTCAGATGTACTTGTACTTGTTTGATCGACTACCAGACTGTTCTATCTTGACACTTATTCCCGAAAGTTCCATAAAGCCAGCATGCCAGTTTAAAAACACGCTTTATAGTTTGTGGGAACTGGCTTCAGACGGTCAGTGAACGAACTGTGGTGAGCGTGTCATCTTATGTTGAGACTACATGAAGTTATTTGGTAAACCTTTCAGTAATGTCACTTTCATGTCATTAACTCAAAGACACCCAAATAACAAAATCTATGCAGGCTGATATATTCTCATCACTCGGTTTGATTTATAGGCACCAACTGTCCAGACAAAAGACACATTTTGATGACATTGATTGTTTTTCTTTTTATGAGCGAAAGTTTGTCTAAAGGAGTGTCAGACTGTGTTGCCCTTGACTTTGTCTAATTAAACATTGGGAACATGATGACAGGATCTGAGTCTGACTGACAAAGTCTGTGTATGGCTCTGACAACAGAAGGATTTAGTTTCAGAGTCTAGACTTGGAGTGAAACTTTGCAATAGTATGATTATGAACGTTTTCTTACCTTTCCTGAAGCTGTCTTGAGGGAATCAATCCAGACCTGAGGTTGGCGTCACCATGCCGTCTGGCCTGCCACCAGGTGTCATCTTCTTGGCTTACAATCTGTAACACATCTCCTCTCCAGAATTCCAACCCGGCGTCTTTGCATGGAATAGCAGGATCTGCTTGAGGATTATAGTCAAAAAGTGTCCTTACAAAGATCTGCAAAAATCCACAAATATATTTTGATGTCACCAAGTTTCGTTAAATTATCTTAAGTGTAAATAAATGCAGAAAAAAACAGCTCTGTACACTTTGATTTTAATATATGAGACCTTGTTATCTATGGTCTCTGGCTCTTTTTTGGTGCCTGGGATGACTTTGAAGGTCACTGCTCCTTCTGAATTGGCCTAGAGGATGTGATAATAACATACAGTCCCAAAAACAAGCTTACAAAGTTCAGATTCAATAACACTCATGAATAAAGACAGAATGCAGATTTGTTATCCTCTTTTGGATATTGCTGGTTTCTAGTCTAGACAGAATAGTCATGTTAAATAAAAAGTCTGCTGATTAAGATAGTAAAACCTCTTCTGGGAAAACAACACACTATCATCCTATGCTGGGAACCAGCTTCCAAAATGCAACACATGCTGGTAATCTGCGATGCATACTAGTAAGGGAATGATCTCCTCTGGGTTCTTGTCCTCCATTGGAACACCATTGACTTCCTGGAGCTTGTCACCTTTATGAATTAGACCTGTGAGAACCAATGAGAGGAAATTTTTATCAGAATTAATTATGTTAAACAACGTTGAGTGAATTTAACCAAGAGCTTAACCAGTTATAAGCTATAAGCATTGGTATAGCACTGTGCCAGGCATTTAAAGCAAACTCTTTTGTTTCATATTGTGATGTACATCCAAGAAAAAAGAAAGGAAAAAAAAATCATCAGATGGTGGCAGATCTGAATGTAAGCTAAGCAGACTAAATGACTGGAAAGTCATGACAGTTATGGCATTTTGATTAAAAATTATGAGCTATGAGTAAAAATGAAACATATGTATGGATGAATCATTCACAATAAGATCAATAAGATGGTGAATTTCCATGTCGTGTCAACTTTAAAGGAATAGTTCACCCAAAAACTAAAATTCTGTCATCATTTACTCTACCTCAAATAGTTCTTGGTTCTGCCGAACACAAAGGAAGATTTTTTGAAGAAAGTTTGTAACCAGGCTGTTTTGGGTCACCGTTTTTTTCCTACTATGGAAGTCAATGGTGCAGCCTGGTACAAACTTTTTTCAAAATATCTTCCTATGTGATCGGCAGAACAAAGAAATTTATACAGGTTTGGAACTACTAAAGGGTGAGTAAATTATGACAGAATTTTAGTTTTTGGGCGAACTATTCCTTTAAGTGTTCTCCTATATATACTGATTTTGGTTCTAATTATGTTTTAATATTGATACATTAAAAATGCTTCTCACCACTTCGATCAGCAGCTCCTCCTCTCATGACCCGAGCCACCACTATAGCTCCAGTGGACTCATCTCTCTTGATGGTGGCTCCCTGGAACATAGAAATGTCTACTGAAGTTCTGCAAGCTATCATTTAGAATTCTGAATATTAAAGTTCCAAAAAGCAAATTGAATTTAAAGCTCAAGTTCATATGTCTGGAGGGACCAATTGCAAGCAAACATTCCCAGTTTGCCTTGTAAATCAATATGTGAGCGTCATGTTACGTCCAAGTACAAATCGGTATAGAAATATCTTTAGAAAGGGTGAATATCACAATAGGAATCTTAAGCATGCTATGCAGCGAGAACTGAGCATTAAACGTTGCTTAAAACTATGGTGAAAAAGTCAAACTTAATGAGGGAAACCCTATTCATGAAAGCTCACTTTAATACAAAAAAGCTTTTGTTTAAATCACACAGATTGTTGACATTACATGTCAAACATCTGATCCATTTTCTTTTTGTATGTGAAGGAAAATTCAGCAGCCAGTGAAATTAATCTTTCAGGTTCATTGGGTCTAAACACACATCACATTTGACCTTGATGAATTAGACACACGTTTTGCTACAATTCCATATCCATTAGCACCATCTCACATCACTTGAACAGAAAAATCATTTCTGTTTTAATCATGTACCAAAATGTTCATTTCATACACATCATTTTCCAAGACAATCAGTACACTAGCCATGGGCACAATACCACAGCTACAATAGTATTGTTTAGGTTAAACCCTCCAAAACATATTAACAACTTGCAGAGGTCCTAAAATAAACTCTAGTCCAAACTATGGTGAAATTTTAGTCCTTAAAAGGCCTCTCAGATAACTGGTTTCAGGAGGCCGAGCTTTTAACAAGCCTGTACAGCAGCAGACAACGAGGTACATGATGCAACAAGGGACACTGATATAGGAGTTAGGGGCCCCTGTATAGTTCATCAATTACAGAAGAAGCCAAAATGGTCTGTAGTCCTTAATCACAAGGCTAATTTGGAAATTGTGGATAACTTTTTTAGTTGTTTCTCATGCTTCTTGAATAGGAATTGGAAAAGCCATAGCCCAGTGCTTATACTCTCTATTCATTGTGTGGGAAAAAATACAAATGGGTTCTGGTTTGTGCCTCTTTAAAATAGCCCGCTCAAAGAGAGAACAGTCAGATTTAAGGTTAATGTAGCCCCATGGCAACATCACAGATCATCATTCGTAAGGTAACCCCCATCTGCCATGTCTGACTTCTACTACACAAGTCCCTATAAACCACAAATATTTTTGCTGGTATCAGAGCACGCTACTGGGTTGATGGCAGAGCACTGGTTTCAGGGTGTAAACCATGAACAGCATTTTTGTTTAGTATTTCCTTTTTTGTAGCAATGTAAAAGTTTTTACTGTCACTTTTAATCAAATGTATGTGTCCTTGCTAACTTAAAAAATATAATAAATCTAAAATAAAACAGTACAGTTTATTTAGTGACACTCTGCATGTTGTTTGTCAAACCACTGCCTGAAATTTTTGTATATTTGACTCTTCTCTGATTCATCCATTTAGTATTTCATTCTAATCTAATCTAATCACGATAGACAACAGATGAAAAAAAATTAGCGAGCGGATGGCATGAAGTGACTCTTCGTCACACTGTCATGTCAAAAAATGATGATGCTGATGATGATGTATTATTTACCAGATGTTGTAGACAAATGCATTTTACACGTTATGCATTATAAATGGGAAGACAGCCACATCAGCCGCGTTTCCATTACAGATTTGCGCAAAACTTTGATAAATGTCGACAAAAAATGTATTGCGAAATGACGGCGTTTCCATTAACCAACTTTATGCGTGATAAGTCATAGCAACAAATTTTGGCGAGATTTGACGGATTTTGGATAAATTCATACAAAGGAGGCGTATGCAGCTATCTCTATCTTTTATCCCACCGCTGCCAGCAGTGGTTTTGGGCAGCCGTGGCCTAATGGTTAGGGAGTCAGGCTTGTAATCGAAAGGTTGCAGGTTCGAGTCCCAGGTCCGGCAGG
>JAUMHE010000043.1:2356835-2381688 GCA_032359235.1 Enteromius mattozi
TGTGTGTGTGCGTGTTTGATCACTTCTCACTACTGTGTGTGTGCACTTGGATGGGTTAAATGCAGAGCACAAATTCCAAGTATGGGCCACCATACTTGGCCACATGGCCACATGTCACGTCCTTTACAGAAGCAGCACGCAGAGATTCTTCAGAAAGTGCGCGGCGAGGCTGGAATAAACACAAGCATCAGTGACCGCTATCAGCTTCACTGTCCGTATCAGAGCCGAACGGCACCGCACACGTGTGCAGTTTAATCTGTCTACGCATTAATGGCAGGGAAAGCCCCTTATACTCGAGAATGAAAACGTATTAAGTGTTTCTTGGAGGTTATAATACATTTAAGAATGATCATATGACTTTTTACATATGCCATGTTACCTGTAAATGCGAAATACCCGTTTCCATGGCAGTTTTGCAAAATACTACTTTTTTGTACCACCTCATAAAGAGCGTAAAAACTTTACTGCGATATATGGGAGTTTTTGCGAAACTGACGCGTTTCCATTAAGCGTAATTGCAATTTGCGCAATTTGAAGTGTAATGGAAACGCGGCTATTGTGCGTCAGAACGAGAAAGATAAACCACAATAAAAAGATAGACCTTGTTTGAGAGAGTTCGAACTGAAGTCATGCATTTTACTTGCAGAGCGCTGTACAGCGTTTCCTATTTGTATTCAAAGCATCCCATCTAAGTAACACAAATGTAAGTGCAGATGGTTTTGCTCAGAGACGGAAAATATGATTCTGGAGGTAGAGTTGAGGGCAAAACTGATCCAGGTTGCACTTTGATACTCTTTAGTATTATAATCCAAATCTTACCCCTTAATATGCGAGCCTTATTAGTCTTATGCTGATTATAATCAAAAACACTTCAGTGAAGTAATAAGTTTTAGTTGATTTGGTTGATTTCAATTGATTCCTAATCAATTCCAGTACCCTGATCTTAATATAAACATCAAGTATAACTTATAGTTTAATTTATGGAAAAAGTTAACCTATGAATGATCTTTTCAAGCAATAGTCTTCAGAAAAATGTTTGTAAATGAATATCTTACAGTTTGATGTTGTAAGGCAGACCAATGCACTTTACATTTAAAGCTGAAACAGATATCTCTAATGGATTGTAGATATTTACATTTACATTTAGTCATTTGGCAGACGCTTTTATCCAAAACGATTTACAAAGTAGAAGCAAATAGAGTAACAAGAGAGCAACAATATACAAGTGCTGTGACAAGTCTCAGTCTAGCACAGTGCACATAGCAACATATTTTTTATTTATTTTTTTTAGATATGATAATGATTTAACTGCTGAGCTGCTACTACAAACATCGACTATTTCCTATGATTTTACTCATGTTATTCAGAGGGACCCACCAGTGGCTCCTTGTTTTTAACCAAGCAAACAATCTTGATTGAATCTTCCTCTTTCTCGATGTAATCGGGCAGTGAGGGCAGAGGTGGCAACCGAGGGTCAAACTCTTTCTGAGACACAATGTCATGCACTGAGAGAAGAGCCTGAAGAGGATAATATAAACATAGAGGAATTAGGAATTCAGTTAGCCGCATTTGTAAGGTATAAATTATGATGAAATGTTACAAAACACTGTTTTTTGAACAATAACATGAATATGCATATCTGAGTGAAGTATTTTTTTTAATGAGAAAAGTATAGGATAGAATTGTTCATGCAGCCTTAAAATAAATTAAATGCAGCCTATATAACTGACTTTCAAAAAATGTTAATACATATTAAAAACCACAATCTTTTGAACAGTAGCATATATATGTAAGTAAGGCTGCATGATTATGACAAAAATCATAATTGTCAATTATTCCACACAATTTACACTGAATGACATTTATTCCATTTGAATCAACTGCATGCCATATTTGGCATGCAACAATGGAAAAACCCTTAAAATTACCTTTAAAAAAGAAACAAAAACCCATCTTAAGCGCACAGAATAACATAAGTGGACTTTGAAAAATTATTTGCCACTTTGATTACATATTGTGGCATTCATAATTGCGATAAGAAAATCGATGAATTGTGCAACCCTATTTAAAAGGTAAAACATTTTCAGCAAATCAAAAGGTAAATCAACCATCAACACTGCTGACTGGTCTTTATACTTGGCTTGATACAGAATCTTTCCACATTGAATATCACCTTACTGAGGTAACCCAGCGTTGCTTTATAAAATGTGAGAGCCAAACAAATGATCCAAGAAGCAACATATCATTAGACCAATCACAAATAAAGCTGTCAAAGCCCTCATAAGTGAAACTTCTGAACTCCATAAACTTAATGTGTGGGTCTGGATTTTTACAGGCCTAAATATGTTTTTGTTTTTTTTTCATATCCAGTTCATGCATGGAGTCATAGAGTAATGTACATTTTCCATATTTTATCAACCATATATTGTGTCTATCATGATATTTTCACCAAATACCATTTACGTACTTTGTCTGTCGACACCAGCCCAACATAAAAGCAGGGATTATTTTATTTGCTTCTGTTTTCAGTCAAGCCTGTATGTCCTTTTTTTATGATTGTCACTAAATCTTGACCTAAATATACATTCTCTTCTCACCTGTACATGAGGTTTAGAGAGCAAGTACAACAACTCTGTTGTCTCTGGGCTGGCGACTACACAGAGCAGTTCCTTTGCCAACTGGAAAGAAAAATGAGAAGCATTAAACATTTAATAATGTCTATATGATATGGTATAACAGGCAAAAGTCTCTGACCAGCCCATTTGGCTTAATTTATGCTCCAGGTATCATGAACTGATCTGGTGCCAGTTTGCTTTGGCAATGCTCAGGGGTCTGGTTCAGTCTATCCCAACCCACTTGACAATATTATGCGAATGTTTGCATAGCAGGTCAAAAAGTCACAGTACCAGGAGCCCTGGAGAAATAGCTGTTTCTGTTGTGGTTCAGCCAAGCAACAACTAACTTGACTGAATGTGGTTGTGAGTGACACCGGACCTGACATTAAACATACATTAAATCTCCAAAACTGAAATTTTACACTGAGCTGCGACGTAAGGAAAATGCTTTTAACGGCTTAATGTTCCAAAATGTCCTCCTCATTTTCAGTCTGAGAGAAGATGGAAAGTGATATCACTTAAAAACTACTCTTTGCCTTAATGAAATGCAGCATGCACAGTCAAAAGCTGGAGATAATCTTTCTTTTAAGAGTCTCTGCAGAATTGAGTTGATAAAGACAGAGCTGATTGCTTTTGCAAGGTGTGCAAGGAAAAAGAAAAACTTTAGTTTTATAATAGAAATGTGAATACTGTTAAAGGGAGATAACTGTAATGAGGAAAGATGTAATCCAGTTTTTGTGATGAAAATACTTCACAAAAAGCAAAACATCAATTAACACCTTTTAGTCAGTATGTTTGCATACCAAATTATAATGAAATATATTTTTAAAAGTTATTTATTCTTGTGTCTTCTTCAGTAATTACATCAGTCTTCAGTGTCACATGATTCAGAAATCCTTCTAATATATGAACTTGATCCTCAAAATAAAAAAAAATAAAAAAAATGATTAGCATTACTATTAACAATTTTTTTTCCTGCTTAAAAGTATATACTGTACAATTTTATTTATTTTAAACGAATAAATTCTTAACCCAAACTTGTAAAAGGTATAGTTTATCACATTTTTGGAGGGAGATGGGGAGGGGAAGGGGTAAATTATAAAATAACATGTTTCTTCTTTAGCACCAAATCCGGATATCAGGACACCTACCACAGAGGACTACCTACGGAAATGTAGATCGTTGGAGATAATGTTGGAAATCACTGGAGACAACACAGGAGATATTGTTGTCTGGCTACTAGTTCCTCTCTGTAGCTGTCCAAACTCAATATTTGAGCAAAGTAAACAGAAATTATTATAGTTCACGTTCACAATAGTACATACATAATGACATATAATAATATAAATTCTATATAATCTGTATTAAAACCTAAGCTTTCTATCAAATCTTTCGTTACTGCCCGAAACAAGCCACTGACCAGTTTGACGTAGTAATATTGGCTCAACCAGTGATGTGAATTTCGGACAGGACTATTTATTTCTTTGACCAATGCAGATGATAGGGTTTTTCTGGAACCTTGTTTGAAACAATAATTATTTTTTAACTAATTTCCAGTTTGTCATGCTGGTGGTGCAGAAATTATACACTGCAGTTTTAAAGAGCTTAGGGAAAATTGGGTCATGCTGGGCATTGACACACAAAAATGCCATTTTGGCCTTGAATATAAATAGGTACGGCCAGATATAAAAATATATATATATAATAATAAAAAATGCAATAAATAAATGAGTGTCTGTGAAGCTGCACATGCATTTATGTGACACTGGGGTGTTCACAAGTAATTCCTTCCAGTGCACTTCAAACCAACAACACTAAACAGACTAAAGGTCCTGCAACTGAATCCCGTCCCAGCTCGGCTGGATTGTCTGATCACTCTGGTCTGGAGACAGAAACCACTAGATGCCCCAGAGGAGAACTTACATCCTGAGCCAGGCCCTGTGTGCTTTCCAACAGTGGAGAAGGCCGCTGTGCTCTGTACTTCTGCAGCCTGTCATAGACCTGTGAAGAGAGGAGAAGTGGCATTAGACTGCTGTCTGATGCCCAGAGGGTTACTGTTCACCCTGTTGACCCTCACCCCTGAAATTCATCTAGTAGCAAAATGTTACTCTGTATTGTGTAAGTGATATATCACACAGTCTGATAAGCAGAAGTAACGAAAGTGTAATATATCAGCCAAATCTATAGTAACATAAATAAATAAATAAAATAAAAATTTAAAGTTTATTGTTTATCTGTCTGTCCATCTATTTGGTGGACTGTATGGTTTAGGCAATACTAAAGCTATTAGAATATCAGCCAAGAAAGATGTAATAATATTTATTGCCCTCACACACCTAACAGGGCTCATAAAGACGAACATGTTTCATAACAGATGTATTAAGTAAAACAATTTTACATTTTTTAAAAGATGATGTCACACACTAAAACCAGATACATTTTGGCTTGTGGGTTTGGGGCCACATTTTCTATTAACAACAAAACTACACGTAAAGCATCTTAACACACGCACTTGCTATCCATGTTTCTTGCTGTTTCTTCATGCGAATCAATGTGCCAAATATCACACCTTAAATATAGAAAGCTGACAAATACATGTTTAAATAAATCTATTAAATATTTATTTCCACAATTGCCATTTTGTGAACCCAATGATATACTGTACAAAAACAAAATGTTACGATGATGTATATTCTGACTCGGACTGCATATTTATTTCAGATTCTTTGTGGTAAATTTCTTGTAAAGTTTCTTGTTTGTAATGGCAGTATAATTGCTTATTTTCCAACACAAGTAAGAGCTCTGATTTCCTTTACAGTCATATGGCAAAAAAAGCAGAAACTTTCTCTTTGTGTTTACTTAGTATAATCCTTTAGTTGCATGTTTGTGTTCGCTGCTGAAATGGACTCTGACATTAGTTGTTGTGTGGTGAGAATTGGTATATCAATTTAAGACATTTTAGACTCATGCTGAAATGTCTTGCACATTAAGTAAATTCAGTGCTTGCCTCTGGAGATATGCTTGGTGATGTAACAAACATTTTCTTCTTAATGGTCCCTCAACAGGTGTGTGTGGGGGAAGTTTCAAGCAGCAGTTTACTGCAGTTTCACATGCTATAATTAATCTAAAACTATTGTAGAATTATTCTATTATTATTGAATTTCTATGACCTCATTTTCAATTAAAACGACATGAAATATTTGTATTTTGTATTTTAAAATTAACTATAATGAAGGTAATAAGATGATTAAATTACTGTACATTTCCTATATATACACACATGCATTCAAAAATCTGGTTTTAGCAAAAAATAAATATTATGTTCACAAAGGCTCCATTCATTTTACCAAAAATACAAAAAGAACCAGAATGTGAAACTGCATTATAATTTAAGAATAATACAGCATTGTCATGATTTTATATATCTTCCTTTTAGTAATCAATATCGATTCTTACTTTGCAAGACTGACCTTTTAATCTGTGTTTTTTTGCAGTTAATGCATAAATAAAACCTCAATAGACATTATACATTCTCTTCCTGTGCAATAACATACTTTGCGTTTTGTTACTTTCAATAAGAATCATAATATCATCTTTAAATCATCTCTTCCTCTTTACTACTAATTGCAGTCCGAAATAAACACAGCCACGTATACTCCATATACTTTACCTGTTACTATAACAAATAACTTATTTTCTAGATGCATCGATTAAAAACCCTGACAATGCATATGCATTATGATTATGATTATGATTCGTTTACGTGAATCATTGATTTTGGCATGTCAATCCATTTAAAACGCTAAGTAGCATTTAGCTACACATTTGGACAGAGCTGAATGATAAATAGCAATAAATTGTCCAAATTATAAGTCTATTTGTAATTTGAATGATTTATTGTTATTTATCATAAGTCCAGTTAAAAACTGTTATTTAACTTGTGTCCAATTAAAATGCTTCCCCTAAATTCTTTCAATCATGTATGGTGGAAGAGCACTTCACAGCACTTCGACCTCGGCACAGTAAAAACACAGTAACTCCTGAAAATGAATCAATATGCCAAATATCACACCTTAAATATAGAAAGCTGACAAATACACGTTTAAATAAATCTATTAAATATTTATTAAATATAAAAACACAGTAACTCCTGAAAACTTAGCCTCTCTGTCTCCCTCTCACTTCCGTCAATACAACCAAGGAGAGATGATATTACTGTGCTGAGGTTGAAGTGCTGCATCGTGTAACTAGTAATGTAACTGTCTTTAAATAGCTAAAATAGTGGCACCACACGCTAGAGCGACTAAGTGCACGCACTGAGAGATATGTATCAAATCAACTAAGTTGAGGAAAGAACATAGTGGAATTTAACCTTTAATATTATATCAATGTGCAAGTATTAGGGCTTCCTGTAGAGTTTACATCATTAGCTGAGATCAAATCATAACCTAAATGATTTGATTCATTGTGTTTTACAATATATCATGAGGTAAAAGCCATAAATGCTACTGGTATTTAATGTACTGGATTCATTATTATGTTATATAATATTGTATCTGGCATGCATTTGAAGTATTTTTCTACCAATAATAGTTTTCAAACTATTTGAGGAGTTATGTTGAGTTATGTTGTTTCTTTAAGGAAAGTGAAAAGTTGATTGGAAAATATGATCCTTTCTAAGCATTCAAATAGCAACATGCAGCAGGAGAACTAAACACTTCACAGATCCACGTGACTCACAGTCACAGTCTCCCCTTCCCCTTTGACCTCTCCTCCCTTTCTCCTCGCCTCCCCCTCTCTCCGTGTCGCAGACAGCATGTGCTGGATTCATTAGACCCGTCTGCCAGCAAATGAGGATCCTGGGTGTGCACTTGCTGCAGTGTTTGGAGAACTCAGCTTTCAAAAGATTTCACTCTCAAGGGTGCACAATGACCATAACTAAAACAGAGTGAGTCAATGAGTGAATAATTAACCATATGGTGGTCTTTGGTCATTTTAGACTTAAAAACTGTATGTTTGGATGTACCATTAGAATGATAAACTTGGTGACTTTTGTGACACCTATGATATCTAAGAAAAAAGGACATAACTAAAAAACTGCTAAATTGTCTTTAAAAGAACAGTCACCCTTGTAATCTTTATAGTTAAAAAAACTGAAAAAACAAAACAAAACAAAAACTAAACTTTTTTTTTTGTACAATGCACAAATCGCCCACAGTTACCTTTTAATGTCTGATCCACATGAAAAACCTAATCAAATTCATTAATATTTAATATCATCCAAATACTCTCAGAAGCAACTAGGGAATACACAGACCCACGTGTAAGTGAGGAATACCAGAGAGTGAAGAAAGTGAATGACAGAACAAATGTGTGATTGAAATGAGTGATTGATTGAGCAATTCACTTAAACAAATAAGTAGTACAACAAATAAAGCTGTCCAGTGAGTTTGTATAATTTTGCTTTTGGGCTACATTAACATACAGAAAACTTTTTAAACTACTGGAAGAAACACTTTGTTTCTCTAAACTATTTGGGGCAGTTACAGGAATTAGATTAAGCCAGGACTAGGTCTTTGTTAATATATGACATTTAAGTAGTTTTTAGAAACATGTCTTACAAATAAAAGCATTACCTGTGAGCATTTTAAGACCAAACAATTGCAGTAATGTATTTTAAGATACGTCAGTGCAAGCTCTAACGTTTATTTTAATCTAGGACTAGTATTAAACCCTGTTCGAGAAACTGCCCCTTTGTGTATTTTGACCTAGATGCTGTTATATCCCACAACCTCATCATCCACAGAAAGAAACTGGCACTCAAAATAAACATATGATGGACTTAAAGACATTAGTGATTGGTGAGTGTTTTACTATTGTTACAAGTCTGAAGAACCCTAATCTGCTACCATTTAGAACCCTTTCTTTTAATAAGAGTGATGACTCAATGGAATTCCAGTCTGAAGCTAAACAATCAGATTTTGTGTCCATCATGCACTACACAGTTTTCCATGAAATCTGTCAACTCTAACCGCTCATAATCTGCAGACTGACTGTGACTTTCTGCAGCTAGTGTTGACTCATCCAAGGTACAAACCAGGGCAAAAATCTGTTTAAAATCATGAAGTGTATTCCAGCCTGAAGTCAGTGAAAGTAAAAAATAGTGATTGGGTGAATAAATGAATGAATGTATGGGTGAGTGAGTGACTGATCAAGACAGCGATTGTATGAATGAGTGAGTGAATTGCAGAATCAGTGAATGAATGTATGAATGAACAAATGAATGAAGAGTGATTATGTAAATGTGCAGGTGCACCTTCTTACGGTCAAACCAGCATCTGAATAATTTCACCCAATTTAAATCATAGCACTAGTAAAAATCAGTCACTAAAGAAGTGCTAACAACACTCATATACTGGCTGCTGCTAAAATAAAAACAATCTGACCTTAATAAGCAGATGCAGAGTTTTGCCCATGAGCATGTCCTGTAGAAAAGTGCTGTCATCTGAGTTGTCTATATGAGACTCCAGCCCATAAAGCAAAGAGGCCAGCAACCTGCACACACCTAAAGATGAGAGCAATGTGATAAACAGTCTAATAGTCTTTATTATTACCTGAATACATTTATTTTCTTATATTGTACATTTTCTTTCATTCAGACATGTAAATGTGGTACATTAATGATTTGTCTCATTCACATATTGCCCTCTACTGGCAATGACTCACCCTCTATGGTGAAACTAAAATGGGATGCTTAAATGCAGATCCAGATATAACTGCTTTTAACCTTTTTATTAACTTAAACTTTAGGAGAGACGCACTAGACTTGAAACTGAGAGCTTTCAAATGAATCACAAAATACAAACTCACAACACAAACCTTTCATAAAACCTCTGAAATAACCACATCTCACAGACTCAAGCCTGCAGCCAAAGTATACACATGACCCTTAAACATCCTTCTCACCTCCTGGTCCATATGATGGGTTTATCATGACAACAAATAAAGGCCCTGATTATAAAGAAAACAAAAAGTGATTAATTAATTCATAATTAATGCAAAAGACTGATATTAGTAATATTTCATTGTCATACACTACCATTTAGAGTCAAGAACTTTTTTTTTAAATTAATGCTTTCATATAGCAAGAAGGATACATGTTGATCAAAAGGTGTTATTTGTTAACATTAGTTAACGTATTAACTAATATGAACAAACAATAAAGAATATATTACAGTATTTATTTATCTTGGTTAACATTAGTTAATAAAATATAATCATTTATTGTTAGTTTGTGTTAGTTGACAGAGCATTAACTAATGTTAACAAACACAATTTGTAATTTTAATAAGGAATTGGTAAATGCTGAAATTAACATTAACTAAGATTAATAAATGCTGTAGAAGTATTGTTCGTTCTTGGTTCATTTTAACTAATGTTGTTAACTAATCTTAAATAATTAACCTTGTTATAAAGTGTTACCAAAAAAACTATTTCACATAATGACTACTTCTTTTTTTTTTTGCTGTATTTTTGACCAAAAAAATGCATAAGAGACTTATTTTAAAAACTTATGAAACAATAAAATATTATATTATTATTTGGAAGATTACAGATTGTTACACTGCTGTAAACATACATTTTAAACAAAAAATAACATTGTTTGTTTTGTGAAATCATTCATATATATATATATATATATATAACAGATCATTCATGACTAACTGTCAATATGGTCAAACTGCAATAGCACACTGTTCTACAGCTTACCTGGCCTGCAGAAGGAGGTTCCAGTAATCTTGTCTGGTAATTCACTTCTAAACTCTGCATGAAGTGTGACAGAGGCTCACTCACAAACCGTCAGGCGGATTGATCATCATCAATAATGACCTAAATAGAACAGACAAGCAGACACACTCAATAAAGCAGCACAGCAGTTGTCCTCTTTAGCTCCACCGAACTTCACCTCACTTCCATTTTCATATTCACTCTCTTCATGATATCTCTCTATATCTCACTTTGTGTGTGTTTACTTCTTTCCACTAATTTTCTTGTACCAGTCAATTTTCCCAACAGCCATCTGCTGTTATGAACAGAACTGTCTCCACAAAACAACCACAGTTTTTGTATTCTGTTTGCAATAACATAACCTTTTTAGTTCAATTTAAAGTATCACATTATCACCTTATAAAATGTATAATGTAAAGATTTGTACAATAATTACATCATGTCAATATCTTTAAAGAAATATCCTAATACTGTAGGCTATGCTATTGCATTACCATGAGTCATATTTTTCTCTTACCAAAGTTAACCATGAGTCGTGCATGGGTTGCATTTTTGGGTTACTTTTATAATGTACCGCGGCCACACAAATTGGCTATGTACACACTGTAAATATTTGGGAGTGACAACCGCATTTAACAGAAATTCTGAGCCACCTATCTCAAATGCACAATCAACATTGCACTGGTGCGCGCGATCGCGTCAAAGACCAGTCAGCCGACTATATTTAGGAAAGAGATTAGGTGGGTTTGGTGCCATCTAGCGGTTAAGAGAAAAATAATATCAAATGCTCCCTGTGCTTTTTTTAATCCAAAAGAGCGTACCCAGTCAAATTTGCTTTATGAAATCCTAAAATACTTACATACTGTATAAACATTATGCAGCCTATACTCTAAGCTTACGCTATTGAGCCTACCTATGGAGAAACTGAAATACAAAGAGATCTGCTGAATGTTACTTAGTTTAATAGGACTTTTACTTATATATATATATATATTTAATCTTGTAGCTTAAGTTAAACAAGTTTTTATTTAAACCTCTATTGCTACTGTCTCTTTGGGCAGCAAAGGAAAAAGGTGCGTGAGAGCAGGTTGCAGTCCTCTGCTCGTGCACGTCGCGTGCTGATCGCGAGCACTAGTCTCTCGTGCACTCGCGAGCAAAACGAAGCGATGGACCGTCAGCTCTTTCCCGAATAGCGAAGCAGCACTGCAGCAGAGCTACTTTTACAGATATTGTAGTGTGTGTTTGCAGGCAGTTCCACTAAAGAGAGCTGTAGTGCAGCAGAACAGCTTCAGTAGTAACACTTCACTTCCACATCATTGCAGCATTAATGGTAATGCATGCAACGAATCCATCCAGACTCAATGATGGGTAATCACACATTTACCTCCAGTCTACACCCTTCTGCTAATCGTGTAAAGTCTAAACTAAGTGCATATTATGTTCGAGGAAATTGTTTAAAATAGTTTTTTTCGTCTAATAGCGAGATTTCTCATTTCTCTACGTTAGCATTGTAGCTGGCTAGCAAAGAGCGCGTTTCTGACTATATTAACTTTTTTGTCTTTCACAGGTGTAATGATCGAAGAGATCCTCAAGCCTACCAGGTACACAGAGAAGTATTTTATCGTTGAAAGTAGATACATATTCGGGAGAGAAGCCGAAATAGTGTCAAAATTGGATTAGCCGGCTTTAGCATAACACTACACTAGTGCTCACAGGCCTAGTTCCTGCTTGCTAACTGAAACTGATATACATTACACGTCATGTTTTGTAGTTAATATTAGTCAGATATTAGTTTTTAGCAAACTATTCTACAGTTTACCTAAAATACTAGCTTATACATAGGTAGTGGTGTGACCAGAGAGCTCACGCCTCAGCGTGCTAGCTTGTTTTTAGTTAGCTATACTAATTACTGGTTTTACAACAAATAGATACTGTAATAGGACATCGTTCTCATATACTGTTAGGTCTTATCAGATCTAGTATTACATTTTATAGCGACGTGACTTGATGAGCTTAACAAATACTGACAAGAGTGAAGATCAGTTAGCTCTCTATCTAGTTTTAGTAAACATCCTATTTGTACCAGCACCAGGTGTTCTTTCATATCACTTGTAGCACAGTAACTTTGAATTACATTTAGAGATTTAAATATTATTACATTTTTATCTCAGCCTGCTTTTCTCTGCCAGAATAAAACTTTAAGCTCAGAGGTATTTGCAGTCCATCTCTCATGCATTGTATTTTGCAGCCTGTCAAATATCAGTCAAAGAGTCACTCGTCAAATGACCATCGCCATGACAAGATGCGAGATTCGTCAGACTCCACACCACCAACTAAAATGTTGCGGCGGTCAGACAGTCCAGACAACAAGCACAGTGACGGAACAGGGCACAGCCAAGCGAAAGCACTCCATGTTCACCGGACCCGTGAGAGGGACAGTGGTAAGAACATGAGTGAAGAGAGGTTCCACATGCATATGGTTAATATTTTATGGTTGCATGATGTCCCTCAGAACCCCAAAATCCTAATAATTATAAATAATTGTACAGGATAGTATATAAATATATATCAAGTTGTGGTTAAGCAGGGCATTAGAATTAAGAGTGCACAGATCAAGGGTTTTGAGGCAGATACCAATAACTGATATTATGAGACTGTAAACACCCACCAGTAGAAAGATTTCAGAACTTGGCGCTTATGTTTCATACCTTTTTTTTCTTTTTTCTTTACTATATTAAGTTTATGCTTTTGTTTAGGCATTATTAGTTACTCAAATTACTGTAGGTGGTGATAAACAATGTGGGAATTAATTTCAGCACTTATTACAGTATAACTGTTGTATTGCAATGAACCAATGTATTGCATTTCTGATGAAGGCTAAAATTTAGATTTGTCACGAACAAGTGATTCTGAGTTTGATAAAACTGATTGCATTAATGCTTTATGCATTTTATATGTTGGTATTGTTTGGTTTACAGGTCTTTAATATTGGTTTATTTCATTTATTACTAGGATTACATCAATATTAAAATAGCAAAATTCAAAAAGTCATTTCAGTCATGTTATTATAGATATTAATATTATTATGTTAATTATATTCTAAGGTGTTTTGTCTAAATTAAAACTAAAATTTATAATTTTAAATACTAGAAGCAAGTTAGTAGTACTATCCAAAGTATGTGAAATGGGTATTAGTTTTGAGATTTGCTACCTTTGCTTAACCCTGTTAGCATGTAATGCATGATAAAAATTAAATCATCTAATAACTGACATAATACAGTATTTCATAATTCTCTAATTTGCCAGCTTGTATTTTAAAATTTTGTGTAACTAATGTAATTACTCTTGAAAATTGTCTCTTGAAAAATGTTAGAAGCTAAAATACCGTTTGGAAGTTATAGGGTTATATAATAGTCTAGTAATTCTATGCAATAAGGCTAAAATCCATTTATATTAAAATATTGATAATATCCGTGTTTTTATGCAACAGATTTAATTGCTAGGTTTCAAGCAGCATTAGAACACAGGATACTCTGTCATGATTCTTTCATGCTGTCTTTACTTCCTGTTATTACCGCAGCCATGAGGCTGCAGCAGGTGCACAGTATTATTTATCTTTTCGTTTCAACTAGTCAGAGGCCTCTTGGCACTGGTCTTTTCCCTGATAGGTTGTGTTGCACATGTTCAGATCTTGCTTTTAATTCAGTTGTTTTCAGGTCTCTGGTGAAGACAGAAATATTTTTTTGGCATAAAAATATTCTAGGAAGAATGAACTTTTTTCCCTCAACTGGACAAAAATGTAAAAAATAAGCCTAAAAAGTTGTATGTATGGTCACACAATTAAGACGTCAGTGGAAACAGCCTCTCATCCTGTCATGAGGCCATGTTTCCACCACTCAGCCACAGGACTGTCAGCTCTATAAACTAGCTGTCCAGCGTGTTAAATGGAAACCCAGAATACTGCCTTGTTTTAGTGAATTATGTTCTGCAAAAGTCTTCAGGCTTTCACATGCTTGGTGGTTTGTTTCTGATCTTCATCTTATGTTTCAGGTGTCAGTCCTTCTCCACAAGAAAACTCCCATCATGCATCCAGTTCTCACCCTCATCCAAACAGAACTTCAGAGATGGTAAGTTGATTATTTAGTGGGTTGTCTGAAGAACTAGAATGTGTTAAAGAAGCCTGTGTAATTTGACAGATATTTGTGACATTTCGAGGTGTGGTATTCCCTGAAAATAACGCAGAATAACATACCACTCATCCGGGTATTGCAGACTTGCTCTCTCTTATGATAGTTTTATTGTAAAACATATTTATAGTGTATGATTGTAGTGTCTTTGTGTGATGCATTCACATTACGGTACAGAATGACTCTTTCAGCATTATCCTGAACATTGTATAGGCATTTGTTTTATGTGTGACGGAATAGAAGAGAGGCTCACAGGTGCACGTTTTTCAAAATCACATCATTTTGAAAATGTCCTTATCTTAAAAACAAGCCTACAGACTTTAATAGATAACTTAGGAAGTCAGGGAATGTTTTTTTGTTTTGTTATAATCTGCTCACACATCGGCAATACATTTACATATAGACCCCTATAACATTTTTGTATACTTAGAATACTTAAAATTGTCGCACTCTTGTTTTTTGCGCTCTCTCAGTGCAAGTCTCGCTTTTTGTTAGGGCAAACCTTTACACAAAATAAAATCAAAGATGCAAATGCTTTTAAACATTTACAGATGAAGAGTTCATATAAAAGCCTCTAATTGCCATCAGAAATTTTCTTCTAAAATGTCCTTTTTTCTCTTGTGTGTGTCTTATGTGTTGGTTCAGTAATCTCACTATAATGAAACTGAACGGGTTCTTTTCATTCCCATTAAAGTGAAATAGCTAAACAGAAAAAAATGCTAATTTTAAAAGAAAATTTCAGATGGCACTTAGAGACTTTCGTGTCTAAACTATAGTTATAATTTAAATATAGTTATATAATATTAGTATATAGTTATAATAACCATAACGGTTAAGTCATTTGCTGAGGATAACATGTATTAAAGGTGCCATATTATTGCTCTTTTGCAGTTTTAATTACCTTCAGTCTGTAATGTTGCTGAAAAGATATGCAATGTACAGTACAGTATAATCAATAATCTGTGGGATTCTGGGGACAAGTGAAACGTGTATTACATCTTGTAAAAAGGGGTATAATAGGGCCCTTTTAAATGGCAAATGTATCAAAACAGATGACAGGGAAAGCAAAGTTAAACAGTTTGTGGTGGATATGTGTTTATTTGAAGTGCTTAATAATATAAAGCATATTTATAACTTGGGTTGTGCACTTTTCCTTCCATAGCTTACTTTGTGTTCTTCAGATTAGTTTTATTTTTTGGATGCATGTTATTTCCTACCGTAAAGTGATGTGACTGGTGGATGTTTTCTGTGAACAGTGCATGTCGATATTATCGTCGATTTTATAGAATAACTCAGTGTATCCAAATGGAGTTTCGTGAGATGCCTCTCCTCTGATTTCAAATATGTTAATGAAATGCTGCTGTGTTTTTTATATATATATATATATATATATATATATAAAAGTGGCTTTTGAGAATTGGATCAATATATTTATTCATAGCAGAGTTCTGTAAACGAAATAAGGGGTATTTAAAGAATTTACAAACAAATATTTTTCAAAACAGTGAGATCCATCTGTAAGGTTGAATTGACTGTACTGGGATATTTAAAGAACTGTTGATTTAAAAAAAAAAAAAAAAAAAAACACACTAAAAAATCATCATGACTCATTCCTATCCCTAATGTTCTCTCATATGACAGATTTCCATGCTCCTCCTTTCTTGATGTGCCTGCATATTTTCTGTCTTTTCCAGCCCCGCGAGCCAGCAGATGATTGGTCAGAGCATATCAGTTCGTCTGGCAAGAAGTACTACTATAACTGTAGGACCGAGGTCTCTCAATGGGAGAAACCTAAAGAATGGTTGGAGAGGTGAGTTGCTTTAGATCCCCTGTAACTGCCTCTCTTCTTCAAACCATGCACTGACAGCAGACTTCATCTCTGAACAGAGAACAGAGGCAGAGAGAAGGTGCCAAGACTATGGTTAACAGTTTTCCCAAAGACAGAGACTACCGACAAGAGGCAATGCAGGCCAGTGCCACAAGTGCCCTCAGTAGTACAAGTAAGTAGCAGAAACACATTTGTATTACGTTGGTAGAAGTTCACTTTGTTGATGGATTTACTGGTTCTTAACACATTTTGGTTTTCTTCCACAATGCCTTTTATTCTCCCAGAATCTACTTTAGCGGAGAAGCCATTATCAAACTCTGGTTATTCTCAGCCTTTGTCCATAAACCCCTCCAGCACGTCCAGCTCCTCCTCGTCCTCCACAGTGCCTGTGTCTCCTGCCCTGCAAGCTTCAACCTCCACTCTGCTTCAGGACCCAGCACTCCTCCGACAGCTGCTGCCTGCGCTCCAGGCCACCCTGCAGATGAACCACGGCAATGTAGACATGGGCAAAATTAACGAAGGTAATGGCTAAACAGTGCTTCCCATAGGATTTTGTGGGACTATGGGGATAGACATTGTAGTCGGTACATTAAAAATAAATGCATTCAGAATTAAGAGCTCAACTCATTTTCAGTGCACAAATGTAATGAATTGAGTAAATTGCATTAATTTGTACCTGGACTTTAAATACTTTGACTACGAGGAGAATTCTTTAAAAGAAATCTCAAAAGTCAAGGTGATTAAAATTCAAAATGACTTTAAAGGGTTAGTTCACCCCAAAATTAAAATTCTGTCATTAATTACTCACCCTCATGTCGTTCCAAACCCGCAAGACCTTCATTCATCTTCATTCATCATTCATCTGACGTGGTTGGATCGTTCTTTTCTCTTTACTTTAATAATTGGCATACTGTCAAAGCGTCTAATTCTAATGATTGGTAATATTTCTATTCAAAATTCCTCAATTTATATATTCCTGCGATTCCTCAATTTCTAAAAAAGAAAGTTAAAATAAAACTGTGGCAAAACATTCAATTTGGATTAATCAATAAAATAAAAAGAAATTTGCCCATCCCTACTTTCAGTTTTAATGGTGTTCAGACGATTAGAATATATAGATAAGTCACTTACAGTGGACATTTGGGAATACAACATGTGCTTTTTATTTAATATTGTAATTTTCTATGCAGATGCACTCTCCTACAAAATCACCCTAATCATTCTTGTCATCTTGCTCCTCTTAAAACAAGCTTTTCCTTGTGCATTTCTTTAAAGTCAAGAGACCAGATCTTGTTAGTTTTTTTTTTCCAGCCTTGTAACTTTTCATGCTGCTTACACTATAATTTTTCTATTTAATTTCCTTTTAATCACACGTGATTCAATCATAAATTATATAGAGTTAGGGCTACGTGCATTTTTTTCAAATTCGATTTTTTTCAAGTTCTTATTCACTAGCTCCCTGTTGAATTCATGTTTCAATTCAGTGTAATCTTTTCCAATAAAGTAAATTTGGCCTAATGCGTGTAAGGTGAAACATCAGTCATGGGATTTTGAGAATCAATATTTGCTCAAATAAAGCCTAGAGTTTTGTCATAGGGAGGAAGAGTAGAGTATGATCTGCTCTTTATCAGAGATGCTCCCTAGATTAGTGATCGGTTTTTCCCCTTTAAATTGCAGTTATCTTAAAGACCAGGGTGGCCGATATTAAACGGGTACATATATAATGCTATTTAATTTAAAGATATTAAAAACACATGCATAACAATTGATTTAATGAGTTCCCAATATTTAGAAAATTATTTATAATTTATTTAAAATTGTATTATATTAATTAAATGAATTAATTCAATTCTGTAAAATATTCAGTTATACTTTACAAGTAAAATAACAAGTTATACTGATTCTGTAATTCTTTAACAGTTTTTCACACAAAAATCGGTAAAAGTAAATAATTGCACCATTTTAGAAAATCCATTGGCCTGTGCTAATAATATAAATCTGAATATCGGATCTATGTATTGGTATTGGTGGTATATCAGTTGACCACTACCCTAGATCCTTCAATTAATTTCCTTGATTTATTCTTTAATGATTAGTTTGGTGCGGAGTTGTCTTCGCTAGTTTAATGATTTCAAACACTTTTAAGCTTTTGGAATGTTGTCATAAAAACTCTAAAATTTTGTTAGAGCGCATTTCTAAATTATGTGTTCTTTTTGAAAGAAAATAATAAAAATGTGTCTACCTGTAACAACAAATACATTTAGGCCTAGATCCTGGTAGCTAAAATGTTGCTAAAATGCAACTGCTTTCTGCAAAATATGTAGCAACATCTCTCCACATGGTGAAAATACTGTAAGCCGTCAAGGCTTGATGTTCACCAATAGAGCCTTTTTCAGATTGCTTTCAGTGTGTAGGACTTCTTTGACTGTATGTGTGTCTTTTTCTGTCTTTGTCTTCCTCCAAGTCCTCACAGCTGCTGTCACACAAGCTTCCTTACAGTCTATGCTTCATAAGCTTCTCACTGCTGGACCGTCCGCTTTCAACGTCACTACTCTGCTTTCCCAAGCTGCTCAGCTTTCCACACAAGGTACGGCTGAAGTCCCAGTCACTTCACACCTCTCCTAACTGATGTTGTGCTGCAGAGCAACTAATCCACATGTTGTACATGTATTACACAACTTTGTTAGATCAATGCTTTAGGTATGTTTACTGTTAATACACACCTTAGACTATGGACACAGACATCTTGAATAATTCTTAATAGGTTAAATTGTGAAATTAAAATGTTAAACTTCACGGGAAAACTGATACTTTGGTGAATATACATATATATTTTTTTCTTTATAATGTTAATTTAGTAGTAATTTAAGTAGGATTTAGTGCATTTTGGTATATTGTTATAAATAAATGCATTTACCATATTCCATATATAATTTTTATAACTCTGTTTCTAACAGCTCAACAGTCTGGTCAGTCACCCATGTCATTAGCATCAGATGCCTCTTCACCGAGGTCATATGTGTCTCCCAGAGTCAGCACACCTCAGACCAATGCTGTCTCTAAACCCCTGCTCAGCTCTGCATCTCTTTCTTCGCAACCAAAGGTCAGTAGCAATTTTTTGTTTGTCATTTCATTAACTTCCCTGTTATAGGGCTGGACAATATATCGTACAATATATTCATGCGCATCTCGTCAGTAAAGCTGGTTCTTTGATTAGCTGTAAATCTCCTCCACCTGTTTTCAAACAGTAGAGCCATAGATCACTGACAAGCTACGCAATATCAAGTTCAGTTTCCCGGGTGATTCATTTGCGTTGATGGTGATGGAAATTTACAGCTAATCAAAGAACCGGCTTTACTGACGAGATGCGCATGAATATATCATGCGATATATTACCCAGCCCTACCCAGTTATGGGTGCCTTTAAGTGTTTGGACATAACATTGCATTAGATAACAAAATATCAATCCGTGTGAGACATGTACACAGATGATGCTACAGCTTGAACTGATTTTTTTTTTTCTTAGTCATTTTTTTGTAGCTACTTTCAACCATCTGGTCACAAAGTAATGTGAAAAAATGCTGTATTTTTGTACAAATCTGTTCACATCAAGGCTAGAATCAGTATATGACTTTCAAATCTGACCAAATTTCAAAACACTAGGCATCAATATTTGTAAAAGTATACAACAAGCACAATAAACACAAAGTGACATGCACATTGTAGCTAGGAGACACATAACCAAAGACCATAAATATTCTAAAATCGGCTGAAAATATCAAACATGTTTGACTTGTAAATTTAATAACTCCTGGGTTTTTATTATAGATTTGCATAGTTTAAGATAAAAATTTTGGTCTTTAGAAACCGGGCTCAAAACAGTACAGTATTTGTGTCATGTTGGTTTGATATTTAGTTGCAATAATAATCACAAATTTAAGTGTGGTGCAAGTGTCTAAATGCTTGCACCACTGTATATGTTTTATGTCCCAACATGTTTTAGAAAGTTGTACTGCTGACCATTTCTGGTCATATTCAAGCTGTTCTTCTTCAATTTCAGGTCAGTGCATCAATTCAAAGACAAGGATCAACTTCCCAGCAGTCTGTCAACTCTGACAAACCTCTGGAATTCAGTGATCCCCGTCTTCACAGGCAAATGTACGGTTCTCTCAGTAGGAACTTACCTTTTGGTTTTTGGTAATGTTGAAGCAGTCTATCACATGTTGTCCTACAGCACCATCTACCTGTTCAGTGTTGAAATGCAACCAAACACATACATTTTGGAGAATGCTGAACATCAATTTTGGTTTCCTTTGACTTTGATTATAATTATGAAATGATGGTGCGTATATGGTGACAGAAATTGGGCTTGTTGGGTAGACTTCACTTTAATACATTTTAATGTTGTTTATTATTAAAAGCATACACTTGTTAGTATTATTACAAAACATCTTTTTATTCGTTTCTAATTTTAAAATTCTATTTGTTTATTTTTATAGCAGTCAAGAGGGATTGTCGGGCTCTAATGGCAGTGCAGGCATCAGCGTTTCTGCCTCAGGCAGCACCTCTCGAACCCAAAGCACTTTCACTCCTTCTCTAGCATTGCACTTTGATGAAAATCTCATCAAGCATGTTCAAGGCTGGCCTGCAGAACATGTGGAGAAGCAGGTACGAGCATGCCTTTGTCTCTCAACTGTTTGTTGATCTTCTAGGGCCAGTTATTCAAAAGTAGTCTGATCAGATTTTGACTATCGGATTGGACCAAATCTTGAAGATGGAAATCTCAATCTGGATCAAATAATCTTTTTGTGTTGTTCAGAACCTTTTAGTCACATTGGGATACCTTTTGATCCAAAAAATTTGGATTATGTTAATCCCAGCAGAAGGGTGGATTTCAGGAAGAAAAAAATTCATGAAACTTTAAAACTGGTGCAAAAATGCAACATTTGTAACATGTAATATATCCCCAAAAGCCCCAAACAGCTATCAGTACCAAACAAGACAATATCAAACAAAAATTTGATCTAATTGTTATTAGATAATGTTAATGTTATTGTTTAATTATTTTAATCACAATTTGTAAAACTACATTGGCACAAGCAGCAAAGATGAATCAGTCAGAAGTTACTTATGTAAATGAAATGTGACCCTGGACCACAAAATCATAAGTAGCATGGGTATATTTGTAGCAATAGTTAAGCCAACAATACATTTTATGGGTCAAAATGATCGATTTTTCTTTTTACCAAGAGATTGTTAGGATATTAAGTAAAGATCATGTTCCATGAAGATATTAAGTACATTTGCTACCGTAAATATATAAAACATTAATTTTGATTAGCTATATGCATTGCTAAGGACTTAATTTAGACAAATTTAAAGGATTTTTTTGCACCCTCAGATTCCAGATATTCAAATAGCTGCATCACAGGCAAATATTGCCATATCCTAACAAACCATACATTAATGGAAAGCTTATTTATCTACATCTCAATTTCCAAAAATTGACTTTTATGACTTCTAGTCCAGGATTACAAATGGAAAACTTATCTGAGACAATGCAAACACGCACACAAAAAAATATTTTTATAAACATCATCTGGTCCCTTTAGGGGCTTCATAGAGAACTAATAATCCAGGTTTTTGGTAATATGAAAAAGTGCGTCTGGATCATTGTGGTCAGTCCAATTTTGATTCTGGATAGCAAAATATGGGATTTTCAGATCCTTCTGATCTAGATGAAGCTTTTTGAACAACTGGACCCTAAAGATGAAACATAAGTTCTCCAACTACTGAATTTCCCTTTCTCTTCATCTTCTGTCACCTGTCACCCAGGTGTCACGGTTACGTGAGGATATCCACAACATGGGAACCCTCTACATGTCTGAGATCTGCACCGAACTTAAGAACCTTCGCTCTTTAGTGCGAGTATGTGAAATCCAGGCCACATTGAGAGAGCAAAGGTCTGTAACCCAACTGAAATAGAATGACCAAATATGCATATTAAAATCACTTTTTATTAACCTTTTTTTTTTCTTTTCGCACAGGATTCTGTTTCTGAGACAGCAGATCAAAGAACTTGACAAACTGAAAAATCAGAATTCCTTCATGGTTTGAGAGATGGCAGTGGAGCTTATGCCAGTCTCTCTCCAAATGTGTCCAGCCCCTGGTTGTTTGGACCCCTGCTCTCAGCCCGAGCTTTCAGATTCGCAGTCGAACTGTAGGCTGCAATGCCTGAAATGGGACAGAGAGAAAGGAAGCTTCCAAAAGTGCTTATCAAGGCAACACAAGGCCCTGAGATCGTAGATTAATTTCACAGTCCTTTGACGTACATTGCTTCTCTATTCTCAGATCCACAGGTCATTAGGGAGAGATATTTAGAAAGCGCTCTCCAACTCAGACTAACCTTTGAGGAATTGTGCAGTGGATCTGGTGATTCATGTGCTGGTTTTTCAGGGTTATGTCTGTCTTAACGGATCATAAAGTTCACTGTCGCACTGGAGACCCTATATTCCCTTATACTCCAGTGACTGACAGTGATTATGAATGATGTCAGAAGGGCTATCTGTGCACAAGGACGCTTCCAACTGCACTGGCATTTATCAAAGTGACCAACTAAAATCAACCCAATATACTTCTGAGTGCTCATTGTCAAAAGTTAGGCTAGGCATGACTGGCTGATTCTCTACCCCTCAGAAGGATTACAAAGGAAGCAAAAGTGATCTTCCCTAATTTACTGCAGAAAACAAATGGGTGCTAATGATTTCTGAATTGGTGACGTGGCACTTAAAAGCTTTTGCTGAAGCGGTAGACGCACATTTTCTGAGTTTCTAACCCTAATGTAAGGGTTGTCACTATCTGCCTTCGATGTTCCTTGTTCTTTGCAGTGCTGTTACACATCTAACAGAGATTACTTTCATGCTGCACCCCAGCACTGTTTGACTTTTTTTTTCTTTTGTATTAATGTTGTTTTGATTTGTTTGTATTTGCTCAGTTGTTCTTTACTCACAGAATTGAGTTTAGTCATTCCCGTATTGCCGAATTAGGAGGATGCAATGAGAGAACTCCATATTTTATACAGCTGTGGCTGCACATCAAAAATGCATCCTTCATGGACAAAAGAGGGCCACGAGAACCATCTAAGCCGAAGAATATGAAGACGTACAGGATCAGATCAAGTTTTTCCCTCATCTTTTACATAAAATATCAACCAGTCTATAGAATAAAAAAAACCTGTAAGCGTTTAGTCAACTTGTCAGTTTGTACTTGACAAAGACGTGAAAAAAAGGCAAAACTGGTGATTCCTCTGTGATGTTTGCAATGTCATTCATAGTTTTGCTCCATTGTTCTTTCTGTCTTCACTGCCCTCTGATGCAGGGTTTGAACTTAGACCAATTTTAACGCGATAGGCTGTAAATGGAGTACACTTTCAGAATAGAGATGGGTATGTTGCTTTGTATATGGTTTCTAAATCTAAAGGAAATAAACAATTACCACATTATGTTTTGGTATGTTTGCTTTTGTGTATTGGTTGATTTAAGACGCTTGCATGCAATCATGATCTTAAAACACATGCTTACATTTTTATTCTATGTTGGCTTCTCTGGGGGATGTTTCACATGCATTAGGGATTTGACCAGTGTTTTAGAACCCTAGGATTAATAACAACAATCTACTGTCATACAGTTGAGGCCATAGGTTTATATAGTTGCAGAATCTGCTGTTTTACACAACCGAAGCTTGCAAATAGTCCATACAAAATTAAAGCTGAATTAAAAATTCATGGGCCTCTTGTTTGTCCTGAGCAGTTCTCAAAAACAATCCATGTCCTGTGTTTACAACATCATCTGCATATTTGAACCCTTTAACCCCCAGAGACCCACGGTTGTAATGTTACAACATCAGATTTAAGTCTACAAAAATAAATCTTCCCCATTTATTCTTCTTTTTAAAACCACGTTTACATTACTAATAGGTCCTATTGTTCAGTTCTGCAACACTATTGGATGGTAAAATGTGTAAATAGGCCCGTTTATCTGGCCATGAAGTCAAACAACCTGGGAGCCTGCCATGGAGAACGTCATCTTGTTGTTTTGAACAGGAGAAATCAAGACTCAAGTAAAAAGCTTTAAGTATTTTTTTCTGTGATAATTGATATGTGTAGATCATGCAGATTTTATGACATTGTGGAATATACTGATATTGTGAGATTTTGAGCTTGTTTTGTCCATGTTGTAATTTTACAACAGTGGGTCTTAGGAGTAAAAGTTGGGTGTGCACCTTGCACTTGAGGAAGTTTACTTTCCACTTGTTTGATGGTGAAAATACTAGGATAAATATTACTGTTTTATCAGTTTGTAATGTTGCAACAATTTTGACCTATTTTACAAATTTGATGTTGGATCAAAATACAACTTTTTGTTGTACTAAGATAA
>JAUMHE010000043.1:2382452-2407108 GCA_032359235.1 Enteromius mattozi
TTGTAACTTTCAGAATGCCTGAAACCAGGAAAAGCCACATCAGGTACAGTGTCCAGGATGCTCTTGAGGCCATCCAGAATGGAGACAGTGACTTGGAAATGTAATTTGAATCAGATTCAAGTGATGAAGAGGACAATGAAGTTATCTGTGAAGTGGACAAGGAAAATAAATTACCCAATGGCCACCTAACTTCTGATGTTCACATCATCCCAACAGAAGCAGGGCATCTTGATTCCCAGACCATGCCCCGTGACAGGTATCGCTGGCTGAAAAAGAATTTCATCAGTCCCAGTACTGATTTTTCTGGTCAGGATGTCACTAATGGTGTCCAATCCCTCTGCAAACCACTGGAGTACTTTCAGAAGTTTGTGACAGAGGACATGATCAAGGCTCTGGCAGATAACACTAATCAGTACAGTGTTCAGAAGAAAGGATCATCCATAAACACCAACACAAAGGAAATAGAGCAGATGATTGGCATGTATCTGAAGATGGGTCTTGTCCAAATGCCTGGAATTCGCATGTACTGGGAAGCAGACACACGATACAGTCCTATCTCAGATGTAATGTCACGAAACAGATTCCAGTCTCTGTTGACATCATTACATTTTGTGAACAATCTAACTGTGTCTGAGATGGAACAAAATGCTGACAAACTCTGGAAACTCAGACCATGGCATGATGCTTTCAGAGAGAAATGCCTAAAGGTGGTCCCTGAAGAACATAACTCTGTTGATGAGATGATGATCCCTTTCCAGGGGAAATTCAGCAGCATCAAACAGTACATGCGTGGCAAGCCAAACCCATGGGGGTTCAAGCTGTGGGTAAGGACTGGAATCTCTGGTATACTTTGTGATTTTGATGTGTACCAAGGCAGTGTGAACGGAATGCGGGCAAGATCTGAACTTGGACTCGAGGATGAGAAAAGCTTGAAGAAAAAGGGGAGAGGAAGCTTTGATGTCCGAGTGGAGGCAAACCACAACATTTGTGCTGTGAAATGGTTCTACAACAGGCAGGTTACACTTGTCTCATCTTTTGCTGGCCCACAACCAGTGGAGAAAATTCAACGCTGGGACAAAACCACCAAAAAATTTGTTGAAGTTGAGAGGCCTTACATTGTGGCCGCCTATAACAAATTCATGGGCGGAGTGGATTTGTTAGACTCATTTGCAGCAAAATACAAGTTGCCACTGAAGTCCTGCTGCTGGTACCTTTACATCTTCTGGCACACCATTATCATAGCTGTGATCAATGCTTGGCTCCTGTACAAAAGGGACTGCAACGCCTTGCATATCCCAAAGAAACAGGTGCTAAACAGGAGACTGTTTCAGGCCCAGTTGGCATCATCTCTTATCCTGATCGGCACAGGTGTATCAGTGCCAAAGCGAGGGCGACCATCTTCAAGCCCAGTGTCATTGAGGGGGAGCCCCTTGACTTCCCACAAGAGGCTGTTCACAGATGATGAAGGTTCTCCAGCTGCCAAATTGCCCAAAAAGTCAAATGCACACCCTCCAAAGGAAGTTCGCAAGGACATGATTGGACATTTTCCCATCAAAGCCGACAGAGGACGGTGCAGACACTGTGCTAAAGGCTACACAAACACGTTTTGCAAGAAGTGCAATGTCCGCCTCTGCTTTTCAGAGCAAAATAACTGCTTTTGGGACTACCACAATTGAATCAAACAAATGAAACCTGCACATTTAGTGTGCTTTTTTTCCTTCACGATTTCCACATACAGCCTGGATCCGGTGTTTTTAAATATGATATTCATTTTTTGTAATAAATTGTTCATAAAAAATACTTTATTCTATTATACCATTGTTATTGTGTAGATACATAAACTTCTGTTGGCCTTTATGAGCAGTAAAGTACAAATAAACTTTTAATTGTCACTTACATGTATTCAGAGTGTGAGTGATTTCATTGAAATTCTGCTATCCTACAGGCCCAACGTTGCAATTTTACAACATCCCCCCCAAAAGTTACTAAAATGTCATAATTTACAAAAAAACACTGATTTGTGCATCACAAGCCTCCTAGAACAACATGTGAAAGGTTTAAAAAAAAAATTAGCAGTTTTTTTTCTGTATTTGGGTTTCTGGGGGTTAAAACAGCGACTTCATGATTTTGAGATTCAGCTTTTTATTCTATAATATATAATAGAAATGTATTTAAAGCAATTCGTCAACGTATTCTTGTGTGAATTCGGTTTATCGACTGGTTTCCATTTAATAAAGAGTAAATAAGAAAATATTAAATCTTTGGCAATTGATATTTTTTACACACAGGGGTCACTGTAAGTTAGAAGTCAAGCCATGCTTTTTCTGCAGCGCGAGGGTTAAGCTGTATTAGCTGAGCACGGGCACATGGGGAGGCAACAGTCACAACTCACGCCCGTGAATGAACAGTCCCAGCGGCTCCATGACTCTTATAGGAGGAGCTGCACTCATTCTCAAGTCTTCAACATTTAAGAGCGCTCAAGCGGAGAATATACAGGAGATTATCCTTTTGAATAGTTGCGAACTCTGAGAATCTCGCGTTCGAATTAAAACAAAAATGGATTATGTCTAACATGGGTTTTTACATTTTATTCAGACGTCTCCACGTCGGCTTCTCTGCGCACAGATGATTTTTATCTGGAAGTCTTGAAGAGCAGCGAGGACTAAACCACGATGTGATCTTTTCTATCCGAAAAATGTTACGAAAAGTTAACGAAGCGAGTTGGAACACATTGTGGACACTAATACAGTGTTTTAGGCTATAAAGTCCGTATCGATGCTAATTTGAAAGGCAAAGAAAGTGCTTTTGTCCAATGCAGCGGAACAGCAGTCTCGTTTCCATTTGGCTTCAGCTCGAGCTGTGCGCGATGGCTGTTCTCCTCACTAAAGGTGAGTGAATACTGTTTATATGGTCAGACGAATCTCCAAATTCATTTATTATTGGTTCAGTGGAACTACAATTAATTGCCTTTGTAATAAAGCCAACGAAGTGTATTTGCAGCTACAATAAATACGTGTATTAATAATTGCATATTAACAGTGTAACATGAACAGTAATGTATAGTGTGACCAAAGGTTTTTTAATTATTGCTATTTTTATCACTTATTAGCACTTTAACACCACATTGCTGGGTGTGCAACATAAATAAGCACAAATACCAATACTCAATGTTGTATTGTTCTGTCAGACCAATTATCCGGAGCAGCATCTACAGGAACCAAAGTCTTAAAGACAAATTCCAAACATGGGATCAGATGACCTTTTTTTTTAAAATTCATTTGGGATCTAGGTTTTAAACTTGTTTTAAGTAGGAAAATGAATATACATTTTTACATTCTTTTAAGTGTTCGGTTGGAGGGAAGTTCATTCTTTTAATAAGACTAATTTCTCTTTTATTGTAACAGGAGAAATACGGTGTTACTGCGATGCACCCCACTGTGTGGCCACGGGTTACATGTGCAAATCAGAGCTAAATGCCTGCTTCACCCGCACCTTAGACCCTCAAAGCGCCAAATCTCCTTTATCTCATGGATGCTACGACCCTCTGTTGAACTCTGGAAAAATTTGCCATCCAGAGTCAACCTATGACACCATTCATGGATCTGCCACACTTCAGTGTTGCCATGAGGATATGTGCAATTACAGAGGCCTGCAAGATGTCACATACAGAGGAAGTGAAATTCATGGTACGAAAAGGAGTTTTCTTTAGTTATTGCTAGTGAGATAGATAAATCAGACGATTTTTGATTTCAGACATTAAGTGTGCCCACTCTATCAATTAGTTATTATCTACAAACAGTCTTGTCAATGAGTAATTCTCAGCTTTTATTTTAAAATATTTTGGGAAATTTTCAAATATATGTGCATTGTTTCCTTGCGCGTGATGTGAAAGGAAACAATGTTTTAAAAATGTTTGGATAAAAGAAAAAAAATTATTGCATTTTTTAGTTGCATTTAATTTGCTGTCTTAGCAACTGATTAGCATGCTTGTATTTAATAATGCACGTGATCTGAAATGGAGCTTAATCATTAAATTTGCACTATTTATACAACCTTCCCACTGTGATTGGCTGATGGTTGTGATGGTTGTTACAAATCTGTTTGGCTATTTTAGAAAAATAATTTTTGTCCAGTGTTGTTTTAGACCCCACTGAATTTTAATAAGCATTAAAAATATTTTGTGTACTACAGAATATCCTACAAATTAAAAGAGTGTATGCCAATGTTTTTCTTCAATTGCTTCATAAAAACCTAGCCCTAAACATTCTCTGTTTTTATTCAGACAAGCAGCGACATCAAACCGAAGGCAGCCGTCACGTGATTGCACGACTGCAGGAAATTCCTTCCTCCAAGGAGGTATGGTTCCGTGCTGCGGTCATCACCGTACCCATTGCCGGAGGCCTCATCTTGGTCCTCCTCATCATGCTGGCCCTGCGTATGCTTCGCAGTGAAAACCGCAGAATGCGACAACAAAGGAGAGAAATGCTATCTCGCCTTCATTACAGCTTTCATGGCCAACACCTCACCAAGAGTCATGTGGCCAAACTGGACTTAGAGTGTATGGTTCCGGTCGGAGGCCATGAGAACTGCTGCCTGACCTGTGACAAGATTCAGCAGTCCGACCTTACCAGCCAAAGACTTCTTTCATTGGTCAGCTGGGGAAAGTACAGCGGCCGAGGCAAGCTGGAGTTTGTGTGATGGCTTAAGAATTTGCTTTCCTTTGTGGGACTTGCATTTTTTTAACCCTTTTAAAGGAGGTGTTGTAAACAAGAACTCAAAAGAGAACACTTGAAAGCTCTAACCATACGGTTGTTGCTCTAGAAGCACTTTACTTGAATTAGAGACTTGAGGAGAAGACTGCTTGTATTATAGGCTGCGACGAGGAGCGGCTTCGTGCTGGTATTCTTTATCACCGAAGGATTCCAAAAAAATGTATTTTGGTTTTATCATTTGCACTTTTTGTATAAAGAATCTATGATTAATTTGCTTTAATAGTGGAGTAAAACCAGTGTGTCAACACTTGTAAAAAATTGTAGGGGTACAATATCTTGTCACTGGGGCAGTACCCTCAAAGGGACATCTTTGTACCTTGTGTACCCCTAATAGTTTTATAAAGCTACCTTAAGGGTGCATGTTATTATTCTAAGGTATTACTATACAATTTTTAGGGGTAGATAAGGTCTTGGTGACATGCTGTTGTATCAGTAATGCACAGTTTTTGCTATGTTTTACACAGTGCATGATAACTGCTGCTGTGTGAATGTGTGACTCACTCTTAAAGGGATAGTTCACCCAGAAATGACATTTCTGACATTATTAACTCTCTCTGCAACTTAAACTTATGGGTTTTCGTCAGTTTTTGTTCATACAGTGACTTAAAAGCAGTTTAAAACTTAAAACTCTAAAATGGATATAAAGGTAGCATACATACAAGTAATTCATATCCAGAACTCCAGTTTTTATTACTCATTGCTCATTTTTTGATTTAAAAACATCAAACCTTAACGTTTTGGACTTTCATTATATGGACAAAAACTTAAAACACATTCATTTGTGTTCCGCAGAAGAAGAAAAAATACATTGAAATGTTATGAAGTTGAGTAAATGATTACCAGCTTTTTGATGAACAATCCTTTTAACATTCACCAGTCACCTCTGACCTGCTTGTAGATTGTGCTCACTGTAAAATGTTTCACTGTAAATATTACATTCAACAAGGAATCCGTTTGGTATTTCGTATCTTTATTGTTTCTTGTTCGATGCGATCGCATTGGGTGGGTGAAGCTGAACAGCACGAAAAGTACTCAGTGTTGTGTATGATATTGACAAGCTCATTACACCCGGAGGGAGAAGTCTTGGCTAATGCTTCAGTATGTCAACACGTGCACAGTTGCAACCGCTCGACTGAGGCATTGGAATCATTAGCAGCAGCATAAGGGCATGGCAATGTAGTGTGGTAGCTATTACAATCATGTCTTGTTTTACAGTAGCGCTACACATCTGACTAACTCAATTCCCAGGCCACAATCACTCAGACTCAAACTCTTTCACTCGGCTTCTTTGGAAAGAATTTAGATCCTCTGTGTAAACTTACCCTTTCACACTACTTATTGTTAATTCTACTGGACTGAAGGTGAACTTAACACTGGTTTCCAGTGTAAATTTGATTTTATTTTAGTCTCTTTGGCTCCTTTATTTTGCATTGCATTGTGTGGTAGTGCCAGACGATTTTTTTTTGCTAAATCGTACGTATTTTCACGAGTTGCCAATTTGTATGTATTTGTACAAATGACCTACCTAACCCCGCCCCTAAACCTACCTGTCATGGGGTTTTAGACAAATCGCAAGGTTGTACGAATTAGCCACCTTGTACGAATACATATAAACTGTGTTGGTAGTTGGTAGTCATAAAATCCTTTTAAAAATAATTCCTCATGACACTTTACTCATAATTTTTAAATGAGTATTATTTTTGCAGTCAATGCACTTAACATTTACTGTCATTTTGCATTTTAGTTCATTCTGAGATCTCAAGTCTTAACAGTGTCTTTCATATGCTTCCTCAACAATTTGTCCCCGTTCACTTTCCAAGTCATCGTGGCACTGCACACTCGGCCTCTGGCTCAATGCACAAAAAGTTAACAGTTATTGTTGGCCCTAGAGGAGAATGCAATCTTTATTGCAGTGCATGGGATAAAAGGCATTTTGCTCTGACAGTAATAACAGGGAACTTATTCTGTGGTCCACATATATTTTAAAACATAAACTCAAATTCTTTAATGTGCATTTTTGCAGAGGTTAACATCAGGGTCGGAGAGCAGAACCACCCTTTCTTTTGCCTTCAATGGGTTTTTGTGGTGCCACGAAATTGTGTGAGTATTTCACAGTGAAATATATTTGTGAATTGATAGCCATTAGTGGATCTTGTGTTGATCTTTACTATCAGGTTTGTATTTGTGTAAATTCCTTTTAGATATACTAATAAACCTCTTCCTTAGTACTGTAAATCTTTATCACCTGTTAAAGCTCTCAACATGTCACATTTACAGTACATTCTCATCTGATGAAGTGCTATTACAATGCCTGATTAAATATGTCAGAAAATAGAAGTGTTTAAGCAAGTCTTAGAAATTTGAGGAAGCCCAGTGTTCCTGCAGACAAAAAAAAACAAAAACAAAAAAACAAGTTTTAAAGGAATTAAAAAAGAAAGACAGATTAACTTAGCTTTCCCTTAACACCTATGACCCTTAACTTTTTATGTCTTGAACACTATGAGGGAATGTTTGGTTTCTGTGTGCAGAATGAGGAGGTGTCAGATTTGGAGGGGGGTTTCAGCAATGCCTTGTGCCTTCAACCTTTCAAGACTCAAATCCCTGGCCTGTTCAGAACATGATCAGCAGAGCAAGTGTGCACTTTGAACTTGTAGTGTGAGGAATGTGGATTAATGCATGAGCGCATAGCAAGGGCACACAGGCCGTTCTCTCACACACAACAGCTGAAATACAGAGCCACATGCCCAGAATGAGCTATATTAGTTATGTGTTTATCAGTTAGACATGAAATGCTAAGATTTAGTTTTGAGAACGTCTTAAGAGCTCTGAATTTGGGGATTTGAATAAAAACATCTGCAGGCTTACAGCAGTAAAAATAGTTTAGCTTTTGAATCATCTTTGACTCTGAGTGTGATATGAATTATTTACATATTTGGGTGCGATATGCACTATTTTGTGTTTAATAGAGTATTGTGTTGTTTGCTGTTGGCAAACTGCTGGAATCAGCTATGAGTGTTGGAGTCTTGGTACTTGTGAAGATCACGAATTATAGTTAAACAAGTTCCTGGCATGTAAAGCATTCCAAATTAGTCGCTTATGCAGTTCCATTTCAGTTTGAATGCTTTATTGAAGGGTAGCTTCCTTTGTAGACAGTAGGGCATGCAGCTTGCTAGGTTTAAGAACAGAGCCAAAGAGTTGTCAGAGCTTTAAGCTTTAATGACAGATTGCAGAAAAAAACAGTCATTTCATGTGTGACTGTAAAGAGACGTTTATGAAAAAGCTAGAGGAGAAGCTCAGCCAGTGCAAAACCTTTGCCAGGTGGTTCATAAAGAGCTGGACCAGCTTCTAAATCTGCAGTATGTTTGGTGACCTCTTTTTTCTTCAACCTTCCCTCACTCCAACTCTGCTAACAGACAGGAACTACTTAGTCACTTGCTGTTTCCCTCAGAAGTTGCGGATATATTCTATACTTGAGTCTCACACTTGTAACTTTTTGATGTTCACCTTTTAATTTTCAATAGTCAGGAAAGTAAAGGAAAAATATTGTTTTAAGGCTCTTTTGATCCTCAACTCAAAGGGCATTCAACAAATATTACATCACCAAGCAAAGCGGAAACTTGTTTAAAGTTTTTTAGCTCTGTAATATTTCAACTTTAACTGGCTAGCTGCTAACATTTATTTTAGCTATTCAAGTAAAAAAAATGTAAGTGTTTTGAAATAAACAAGCATTTTTTATTACATAGTCAAACTGGAGCATATTCATAACTTATTCATTGTTTTGAAGGGGAAATTATATTTTTACAGAAAGATAAGAATTATGGTGACAAAGCAGGGATTGAAGAACAACAACCTGAAAACGCAACATAAATTATGATTAAAAACATCAAATTTAGGAGGTGTAGCACAACCAGCATTCACTGGATCTGGACCCTGTTGTTCAAGAGGGGTGCAGATTTGAACATTCCTTTTGTAACTAAATTAAGAAGAGAGAAAAGTGAGTTATAAGTGAGTTATCTGAAAATAGTAAATATGGATCTTAAAGGGGTCTGGACAATTTTTAATATAACTCTGACCAGATTTGTCTGAAGAAGAAAGTCACATACACCTAGGATGCATTAAATGTGAGTAAAAGACAGGATCATTTTCATTTTAGGGTAAACTATCCCTTTAAATGAGATTAAAGATTCATATTTGATTTTTCTACACATTTAAGAAATGGCAGCTTTATAGTTTTTGAAGTAGCCAAGTAGTGAAAAGTAATGAAAACAGATATAGGTGGACTGGGAATCATAAATAACCTTTGGCTCAATGTCCATTCTCAAAACGAAATGTTCTAAGATCAACATAAAACTTTGGCGCTATAATCGGTTGAATCATTTCCTGAACATTGGCAAGGAACTAAATATAACATTCCTATAACAATGACACATACAGCCATATAATATAGCCGAAAAATTTGTCAAATAACTAGTTATCTGTAAACCCACTGATATTGAATTAAACTCGCTCTGTCTAAGGCAACAAACTTTGCACATTTAACACACAGTGAATTCATGAAGCAGCAACACTCACTAAAATGTCAGACATTAAATAAATTGCTGTCATATTTTATATGATTTCAACACAAAATAAACAAGATACAGTAAAATCTGTTTTTCTATGTTTAGCTAATATACAACCAGAGACATCGGAGCCACGTTGAAAAACCAAAGTGTACTCAGACTACTTATTTTCTGCCCCCTCTTATGAAGGAGTGATTTTCACAACTGTAATTTTCAGAATCATGATTAAAGTTTTGAAGTTTGGAAATGAAAGATCTTACAAAGCCTCACCACGCAGCCCCACAGAAACTACTATGTTCTTGTTTATCAAAGCCTCATGCTAACTACTGAAAACAATATTCACAAAGACAGTCTTGAACCGACAGTGAGGGGAGACCGAAATTGACTCTGTGTTGGCTTTTTCAGAGAAGCCATATATTTGAGCAGGTATTTGAACAAGCCTTATATTTGTCTGTAAAATAGTACCGCCCTTGCTCCCCCACAGCATTTCTTTTCCTCTGTACTGTTTTCTTGTGGCCTTGTTAAGTACTGTCTAGTTGTTATACATGGTTTGAGCTGAGGGCAAAATTTATTATGCAGTAATGGCACATGTATTCTTCTTCTGTCAGACGAACATAGTCAGTAGTCCAGAGTGCATCACAAGATTAAGGATTGATATATTTCATCCAGTTCATACTCCCTGAAGATCAGGATACATTAAGCCAGCATCTGGTGGGGGTACTTGAAGCTGGCTATAAGGTCTGTCAGACAACTTTTGTGGTCTTTGTGATCTGTCTCTATGGCTCATCTAGTTGTCATGGTCTCTGATGAAACTGAGGACAGACAATATTAGCGTAGATTCTGTGAGAAGAGTTCCTAGTTCTGATTGACCTAATTTATGTAGTGTTTATTATGCAGCATTACTGTTTAGATTTATACCTGTCCATTCTTGTATATCATTGGCCCATAAGTGTCTGTGCTGATGTGTGATGATTTTGGGTCAGTTCCTCTTTGTGTTTCTAATATACATGGGAACACAAGAGTCAGGAAGTTGTTTCAGATGGAACAATTGTTACGACGGCCGGGGAAGTCTATTTGATGATGCATTGTTTAAAATTTATTAGAAATCTCAGTCATCTTTTGATGAGATGAAAACTGTATCTGTAGTAGTCAGGCCAAACGTAATGTTTCGTTGTATTTTGGGTAACTGTCTGTCAGTTGCTGTTATGTTGACTTCTGGGAGGTGTAGTATAGAGTGATAGCAGGTGATCAAAGGAACACATTGCTCTACAGAGGCTTACTGAAGCCGACACCAGATCTTCCCCTATCATGTCCTGTCATGCTAGTAATTACACAAAGCTGTCTACTTCTGAGCCAAGCCCTTAGACTCCACGTTATCATGTCTCTCTCTAAGGTACACGCTGAGAAGATAAACACACATTTCCACACATATCTTTGCTGTTAAACTTAAGTTCCTAGTCACATGAGATAAAGGGCATTCCAGTGGCCGAGGACTTAATAACAGGCCAGGATGTTTGTTCCTGCATGTAGGATGTCACTTTGCCTTATGGCAGTCTAAAGGCTACCAGTGACCAACCCCAAACAGATGTCTGCTATATAAGAGTACATCTGCAGGTCCTCAGTGTGTACCATGATAACACAGATTACACAGTCATTGACTGCATTGTAATATTTTAAAATTACTTTTATAGTTACTGTAATTTACTTCAAATGTAGCCTCAGCTGCAACCTAATCATTACAAATGAATTATCATTACAAAGTAATTATGAAATTATATAGTTAATATGTAAGTATATATGTATGTATGTATAGCTCAGTAATGAAACTCTTCTGAGCTGCTGATTGGTTTACTTAATAGAATAGTTCACCCAAAAAACTCTGTCATCATTTACTCACCCTTGAGGTCTTCACAGAACATGTCCTTACGTTCACAAAATGTCACAGTAATTGCCTTTACCTGCTCAGAATCACCTTAAAGGAATTGTTCAACCAAAATGAAAATTCTGTCATCATTTACTCATCATCAGGTAGTTCCAAATCAGTATGAATTTCTTTGTTCTGCTGAACACGAAGGAAGATATTTTGAAAAAAGGTTGTTACCAGACTGTTTTGGGTCACCATTGACTTCCATAGTAGGAAAAAAAATACTATGGAAGTCAATGGTGATCCAAAACAGCCTGGTTACAAACTTTTTTCAAAATATCTTCCTTTGTGTTCGGCAAAACAAAGAAATTCATACAGATTTGAAACTACTCAAGGATGAGTAAATGATGACAGAATTTTAATCTTTGGGTGAAATATTCTTTTAAAGCCGGTTGCTTCATCTAATCATTTGTTTGTTTCTATCTACGTAACCCATTAATTCCTGACTAACATGCAGCATGCCATTGGATTACATTATAATTATATATATTTGTAAAAACAATTTTTAAAATGCATGTTTTTTTCATTGTGCATTTCAGTTAATCTCAATCAAACTGCAGTAGGGTTATTTTAATAAAGTTAAACAATAACTAAAATAATATGTGTGTGTTTGTGTGACCCTGGACCACAAAACCAGTCAGAAGTAACACAGGTATATTTGTAGAAATAGCCAACAATACATTGTATGGGTCAAAATGATAGATCATGTTCTATGAATATATTATGTAAATGTCATAGCGTAAATATATAAAATCTTAATTTTTGATTAGCAATATGCATTGTTAAGGACTCAATTTGGACAACGTTAAAGGCTTCCATTTTTTTTATTTTTTTTTGCACACTCAGATATAGATTTTTAAATATCACATATTGTATCACAGGCATATATTGCCATATTCTAACAAACAATAGGAAGGTTATTTATTCAGCTTTCAGATATGTAAATCTCAATTTCCAAAAATGGAATTGACTGGTTTTGTGTTCCAGTGTTGTATATAAATACATACATACATACGTACATACATGCTTGCCAGACACACACAAGTAATCTATTCTCATTCATTACTCTCCATTTAGTTTGTGTTAATCCAAACTTCCATGAGCTCTAAAGAGAAGCATATAAGCTGACTTCAGATCTTTTTCTTTCTTGTTAATTTGTTTGGGGTATCATTTGATCAGAAGATAATTTGCAATCTTCCTTCAGTTGAAGACGTGGACAGTATTTAGCATGATTAAACTTTGAAGCACAGTGAATATGAGTGTTATATCGTGATACATTAACGCAACTGGACACATTTAGTAAAGATGATGGAGACCATGAGCTCTCTGACGTAGTTACAGAGTCAAAGATGGTGGCTAGACGTCATGACATTGTGCATGAGAAGCAGCAAGACTGAATCAGGACGCTGATGAGGGACTTTTTGTTCTAGATTTATGAGTGTGTGTGCCTCAAAAGCTTGAGTACAAATCAAAATTATCTGGACAAGAAGGATAATGGGATGACGCAGCAAAGCTGGTGAAATAAAATGTAATTTTGGTTTTGAAATACATCCTGACTAGCCTTTACCCTCTGCTGCATTGCATTACAGTAGCTTTGAAGCCACCACAATGTGCTGAGCATTCTCTCTCCTACCCTTTGTCTCTTGCTCTCTTTCTCTAGTAAAGCTAAGTCAAACCAGCACCCGGTGCTTCTAATTATGGGGCCGGAAGATTGTAGGGTTTGAAGTCATCTCCACAGGCCAGCCAAGATTACAGTGCTGCATCTGTGCCTGTGCTAGAGGAAGAACGAGGGGAAACAGACTCTTTCTGAGTGCTGTATTTAGATGTGCTTGAACTGCAATACATTCTCTATTTTTTTTTCTTTTTCTTTGAATGTGGGAGTTACAGTACAAATGCCTAAATTTAACAGAATAATGCCAGATGAAGGTTGCACGATTGGAACATTATAGCAGTGTGTTAAAGTGTAAAATTGCATGAAATGTCCCATTCGATCTACAACAGTTTTTTACAATAGAGTAAGATTTTTGTGGTTCAGTGCTGTTGTGTATTTGCAAACAGCATTGCAAAGTGGTCTGGCTTAAATTACAGCTCTCAGTCTGTGTTTAGAGGCATCTTGTTAGTATAACATGCAGAGATAATTTTACTGCAAAATAAGCAAGCTAACATGCAATACAATTTATATATTTCACTCCATATACAGTGTTTTTGAAAATTGTGCATGTACAAATCTTTATTACCTCAGGGAAAAAAAATCTGACAAGGAATAGTTCATCCAAAAATTCCAAAAATTATAAAATTGCGATTTTCTATGCTGATAGTTCAATTGTACTTATCTGACCGCCATCAGTTCGTAGCAGTAAATGAGAAGGTATCATATCAATCACAAGTTCTATTTGGAGTACTTCAAGGAATGAGAGTATAGTTCCTAGCCATATCGTTCTAGAAAATCACAACTTTTCATTTTTCATTAAAAAGGAATAGCCCTAGTACTGAGCCTTGAGGTACTCCATATTGCACTTGTGATTGATATGATACCTCCTCATTTACTGCTACGAACCAATGGCGGGCAGATAAGTACAATTTGAACCATGCAAAGGCACTTCCACTAATGCCAACAAAATTTCAAGAGAATGTTGTGGTCAATAGTGTCAATCGTAGCGCTAAGATCCAATAGCACTAATAAAGAGATACAACCACGATCAGATGATAGAAGAAGGTCATTTGTAACTAATGAGAGCATTCTCAGTACTATGATACGGTCTAAATCCTAACTGGAAATCCTCACAGATACCATTTTTCTCTAAGAAGGAATATAATTGTGAAGGTGAGTAAATTATGGGTTAGTTTTCATTTTTGAAAACTTTTATTAGAAGAAGTCATTAGTCCTCCACATTTGTGATATCATTAATCAATGTGGTTTGAACAACGAATGAGTGATAAATTTGCTACGGCTGCTAGGTAGATGCTTACTGGCCGAACAAACCAAAAAACCAACAAACAAATAAATGAGTAAATATATTTTATTGTAGTAAATGCAGAGTAGTTTATTTATTTTAAACTACATTTTTGCATCACTGGTGTCACCAGACTGAATTAGGGGAGCCCTCAGAAATCAGCCTATGAATGGCTTACTTTTATTTTTCTCTGAATATTATGCTGTGATCAAAGAAAGTTGTTCTAGCATTAACGTAACATAAATACTTTACATTTAAATAAGATTGTAAACATGGGGGGCTGTAAACACATTTTTCTTTGTAAAATATCATTTAAATTTTAAATGTAAACTGATAGCTAAAAAAACTGTGTTTGTGAAAATGTGTGTTTGAATTTTTTGTGGCTCCATTCATCTTACATAGTCTGACAGTCTATTGTCAGAAGCTGTTTAGATGGAGCCATACACACATTTTCAGCATAACAGAGTGACAGCTACCTGCTTTAGCTTACCTTTAACCTTACGTAACCCTGCACTAGGATTTTTTCTTGTTTTGCAACATTGTACAAAAGAATCTCCAATACTGTAGAGAAACATATATATGCAAACTGTGGAGTGATTGCTGAAATACATCAATCAATCACTTTTATTTACATGCAGTAAGCTGCACCACTTTTTATTTAGGCAAGGATAAAAGTAAAAGATAAAAAAACAGAAGTAAGAACAGAAGTAATCTGTAACATATGGCATAGAAATATGATTTTTTAAAATAGAAATGTAAATTATGAAAAACCAAAACAAACTATTTTAAAATATATTATGCTGCACTTTAATCATTTTCATAAAAAGGCCAGACCAAAATTGTTACAATGTTAGAATTAAAAGTCACATTTCACATTACTATAGGTGTCTTTAATTCCGTGCTTACATCTAAATAAATACATACGTAAATGAACAAATAAATATGAATGTTAGTTACAGTATACCTACGGTGTTTCTGTTAAATTGCATGTGTAATTATAGATGTAACTATATAAATAATTAATGTAATTACAAGAAGCTTTTTTTGAATGCATGATGAAATAACATGTATACAAGTCCAATGTATCAAATGATTGATTTAAATGTAAGTACATTTCCGTGTAATAATAATACTAAATATTATAAATTTTAAGCAAAGCATTTTTCTTGATTGTATATTTTTTACAACATTTTAAAACCTTTAAATTTTTTTGTATAAATAAACTTACTTTGTCATAATATATTATTATTGTTGTTGTTGTTGTGATCATTTTTAGGATAAAAAACAAAGTTTTAAAATTTTTGAAGGATGAGATGTTTAGAAAGGGTTAAAAAAAAAATGAAGAAATTACCCCAATCTCCCCTACTGTGTTTTAAACACATATATGCTTAATGACTTGTTTTCTTTCAGCTTGTTCTTAGTGTAGGTGGTTTCTTTGAGCCGTGTGTGTAGAAGGGCGTCATGCCGGGTCCTGCCCTATGATTGCTGAGCTCGTCTCTGCGTTTAAACGTGCTCTGCTCTGTAATTATATGTGTGCCAGGCTGTCTGGTGAAAAACAGGCTGAGAGAGAGAGAGAGAGAGGGAGAGAGGGAGAGAGAGCCTCGGGCTTGGGCTGAGAGAAGGGAGGAGATGCTCTCAAAGCCCCATCCTTGTTATTTAATAGTCTGACAGACACTCATGGCTCCACACTACCTTTTTGTTCTACGTAGTCTGGGTGTTTAGTTTGTAATATTCTATGACGAGGCGGCTGATTTATACCTGAATGAACCTGAATGAAAACCTGTTAATGCAGAGCAGTTTATACATTTTAAACTATGTTTCTGCATCACTAGTGTCACCACACTGAATTAGGATTTGATATTTTGAGGGTTTTCACTGGTTTTGTCATCAAAACCTAAACAAACATATAGTGTGAGATTGTACAACACTTTGATTATTTCCAAAAGGTTTCCCAAACACTGTTCCCACATCGGTTACCGCAGCCATTATCTCTGGTCAGACTTGAAGGCAAAAGTTACTTCTGTCTTAGCTTTTATATGTGGCTTATCCATAAGTCACGTTTAGCTTTTACATCAACCCATTTTTAGAAAAGCATGTTATCACACTACTCTGCAATATAGAAGTGAAGTGACTAGTGGCCAGGTATGGTGACCCATAGTTGGAATTTGTGCTCTGCATTTAACCCATCCAACGTGCATGCATGCAAATGTACATATACACATAACACACAACAACTGCATTTTCCAGAATCAGAATGTGTCTTTGTAAAGAGCATAGTATTTAAGTAAATTATTATTTTATTTCATTTTTACCTCTCATCTTCACCCTTTATCCATTTTGTGTGTGATTGTGTGTAGTAGCTTTGAACAAGCCAAAACTGTGTTCCCAGTCTTCCTCTGTCCTTTAGTTATTTAGGTGTGTGTAAAATTGCTCTATTAGTTTATGCATGTTGCACAATGACGTGATGCAATAGTCATATTATTATCATTACAGTGAACTCTACACCCATTGTTAGGCCCATTGAAAGGCAAGAACTGTGAGATAGGAGACAAAAAAAATCAGATTCATGTCCTAGCTTGGTTTAATAAGACTATTTTACTAAATGTAGTCAACAATAAATGGGTATAATAACTAAAATTATGTAGTAAATGTGTGTAGCTACACATTAATGTAACATTTCCAAAGCATGAAAATGGGATTCGAATGAGGTTCAAATTTATATAGATGTTTGTTTTTAAATAAAGAGTTTTAAACTTTATTTATTAATGATGCATGCTTTAGTACACCTTTAAAAAGAAAAATAAGCATTATGCTTATTTAAGTTCAGACTAAATGTAATATAATGTGAAGATGTGCGCATTTCAGTAAAGCTGGTTCTTTGATTAGCGGTAAATCTCAGTCAGCTGGCTTTACTGACAAAATGCGCATGAATAAATCAACGATTAAATCACCCAGCCCTAATACTGAGGTCAATGTGAGGTCATTCACATACTCTCTCTCTCTCTCACACACACTTATTAACTTAGTTATTAAAGGGATAGTATTTTACTCACCTTTGAAGCATCCTAGGTGTGTGTGATTTTCTTCATTCAGACAAATTCAATCGGAGTTTCCAGACCCCTCCAAGCCTTTGAATGGGTTTAAATGGATGATAGCCTTACACTTGGGAAGACATGAAATAACGTGCGCATGTTCGTAATAAAACGTCCCTCACACGGCTCCGGGGGTGAATAAAGTCATCCTGTAGCGAATCCATGCATTTTTGTACGATAAATATCCATATTTCATACTTGCGGATGTATGCGTTGTGTGTGCGCCTCTGGGAAATGTAGTTTTAAAGGAAACAACGGGGCTGTGAGAGGCACGTTTTATTACAAATATTCGCTCGTTATTTCACATCTTCCGAAGTGTAATGGCTATAACCCATTTAACCTATTCAAAGGCTTGGAGGGGTCTGGACAATTTCTTTTATGATTTGTCTTAAAGAAGAAAGTCACATACACCAAGGATGCTTCAAAGGTGAGTAAAAGTAAAATTTTGGGTGAACCTTTAACTGCATTAGTCTTAGCATTTCTTTTTTTCTTTTTTTTTTTGAAGTACACTACCATTGGACATTCAGTGCAATTAGGTTATGTTTACACGATTGTAGCAAAAATGTAAAAAAGTTTTTCTATTGCAATTTTTTAAAAGTTCTGCAAACAGACAGTATTCACATTCTTTGTATTATGTATGCCAGGGCAGTGGTTGTCAACGTTGTACGTCTGTGCACATTTGCATTCCATAATATGCTTGCGCATATTTTGCTTTTTGTAGTTTACATAGAGAAAATAACTCTTTTAAAAAAAAACATGGCCTTTAAATAACATTAGATTTTCAGGCCCCCCAAATGGAGTTGTATAAATAAATGGGCAAAATGTATAAATCCTTAGACACATTTCTTTTTCAAATAGTTTTGTTCTATGATATAGCAAATTAGTTGTAATCAATAAATTAAATAAATATAAAAAGTCCATGGACCATGTAGACTAGTCTCTAATAAAACTAAAACCTTTGAAAAAAGTTGTTTCAATTAATAAATTGCATGTCACACTTTAGTCACTGCTTGACATTTTCACATCAGTTTCCTTAATACTCATGAGTACCAAATGTACCAAACGTGTACTGATGTATCTTGTTCCACAAAGGCAAAACTGTTAATGGAAAGAATGGTAGAGACACCTCTGGCCAGTTCAAAAAAAAAGTGACTTCTGCCAGTAGTCTGTTTGTATTAATAGCATCATCAAATGTCGAAGTGGCATCGGGAAACACTTGCGGTTACCCCACAAATGAGTATTACCTTCCTTCTGAAACAATTCCCTAAAGGGCTCAGGATGTAAAAACAAATGGGCACATCAGTAAATTGACATCTGTTTGTGGTTTGTCTGGACTCCAGAGCAGAACTGGAGTTAATCTGGCTTTAGTGCTTTAAAGTTTAAACTATTAGACAGTTTAAGCAAAGACCTTGATCTCTTAAAAAACAATAACACCAGTCCTCTTTAATTATTCCTTTTAGCTATTTATAATCACTTTGGCTAAAGTATTAAAAATAGACCCTGTTCCAACAATTAAATTTCAAGTGTGAGTGGCACAGATGCACACCAGGCCTAAATCATTTTGTGTTTAGCCTTTATGTTGTTTAGTCTTGTACATGGATTTTTTTTATGACCTGGGAAATTACATCGGATGGAACTACACAGATCTGAGTACTCCGTGTCTGAAAGAGGTAGAAATAAAAGGAAAGAGGATGAGGAAAACCATTCCCTGTGCTCTCCATAAAAAAATGTTCTGAAATCTGGGTGACTGTGCTCTCCATAAAGTCGCTCTGAGAGGGCCCCTTTTTATTTGGTTCGAACAGGAGGTTTGTGTTAACGCCATCACCAACTGTACACAAGAGAGTCCCTGGTCCTTTTTACAGAGGGGTCTGGAGTTCATTAAGCCCTTTGGTGGGAGGAGAGAGAAAAAAAGCCCTGGAGCATGGCCTTTACACAGAAGGACACGAGCTGCCCTGCTTCTGGGTATGGAGGCTAACACCTGTGCTGACTGAATATTTGGTATGAAGTGATATTGTTGTAGTGGAAAACAGAATTGTTTTATTGCAATTTTTAGAGGAAACTGAGTTTTGTTTTATAGTTTCGTGTGCCGATCCAGTCATTTCCTAATTATGTAACCGCTTCTGTGCTGGATGTTGAGGGTTTCATGTTTGTTGATGCCTGTGCTTTCAGAGAGCTTTATTTCTAAAAGTGGCAACTTGCAGCTGTTATATTAAAGAGCTGGTGTAACCTAATATATTTGGGTTAATGCTAAACACAAATACATTTTTATTTGAACAAAATCTTTTAATTTAGATGTTGCATTTTTTAGGTTACCATTTTTTCAGTATATGTACAGTCAGTAAAAATGGTGAATATGTGGATGCATTTAATAAGTCTGCACTTTTTAATTTGTGCAATGTGTATGCGTAAATGCATATTACCAATTCAAGATCTATACATGACCTAACATTTCCATGACAATCTGTGTCAGGGATTCATGCACAACACATAATAAATCATAAACACTTTACTTAGCCCAGAGAACACGGAGGAGGAGAATCGATAGAGTAATCCACACAAAATCATAGACAACATAACAATGAACAGGAAGAACTGAGGTTTCAAGTACATATAGGGAATAATCAATGGAACAGAGAACAGGTGTGAAACCAAGGAAACAAATGAGTGGAGGGAAAATGGCAAAAAAACTAAACTAAAGCAGAACATACATCCAGGCTCATGTTGTAACTCACAATAACAGCTGTTCGCTTTTACAGGTACAAAATAGGCACAAAATAAGTAGTGATAAATAAAACTATTTTAAAACTTTAAAAGTCTGCAGCAGTTAAGCTAAGTATTGTACTTGTTGTAAACCACAAGGAAACCCAATATTTTTTACACCATATAGGCCTCAATAAATTCAATAAAAAAGCATATGTTGAAACAAAATTGTACACTCTCAGAAATAAGGTACAAAAGCTGTCACTGGCTTGGTACCTTTTCAAAAGGTTAAAGTGTATATATTTGAACCTAATAGGTACAAAAGCATACCTTTTGAAAAGGTTCTACCCCAGTGACAGCTTTTGAGCCTTTATTTCTGATAGTGTATCATGGATTTAATGCAGCATTTATGACCAATTATTTCCAGATAAGAACTGCTACACATTTATGCTCTAACCCAGGTATAAATTCGCACATCCTGATTTCGCTGAGTTCGACGTGTTCCTAGGTCAACATATTTTGTTGACCCTCGAACAACATTTTTATTTAAAAATTTGGTCTTGATCATATCTCTACACCTAAACCTAACATTACCAATGAGTAATGACTAAAATCATATTTAATGATAGATCACTGGCACTGATGTACAAGCACCAAACACTGATCGTAAGCCTAAACTTCTCAAAAACTGGTTCTTCAAATCTGATTGGCTAACCACAATATTGTTACAGGGTCAACAAAGATGTTGACCTATAGGAACATGTGGAACTCAGCAAAATTTAACTACTGCTCTAAATTCATTGGTTTCCATTTCATGCTTTAACTTTTTTTTTCTGTGTTTTCAGTATTATTGTCATATTATACGGGGAATACAGATTAACAGAATACAGATGCTATATGAAAGTATTAGATGCTGGGTTACAGTACAGTATTTTCTTTTTTAATCTGTAAAACTATATTACAGTCATAAGTGAGGGTTACGTTGTTTGACTTTTATCTTCAGTACCTTGCGGCCAGTTCCCTATATCCCTCATTATTCCACCTCTTCTTCACGAAACGCCCACATTCCTGCGTTTCACAGCCATAAACAACTATTAAGCTAATGGGTAAAAAAATCATTATGGGGGAACATCTGTGGACCCCAAGGTACCAGTTAAAGTGGGTAAGGGAGGCGCGGTGCCCAGTAATGCTGTGTCTGATTGGCCTAATGTGGCTTATCTTTTCTTTAAGCCCCTCCCGAGCGCATGTTACTTTTAAGTCTGTCTAGTGACAGGGGGAGTCAAACAGAAGGGATGAATAAAATAGAAAGGAGAAGGGGGAGAGCTTAAATAGGAGGGTTGAGTTTAAAACAGAAGACCTAAATTATTAAACAAACAGATGGAAACATTTAGCCCCTGAGTGGTAGCAACGATGGCCCCTTCTCTAGTCAGCTTGTTTAATGCCCTTTCATTTAGCCAGCCTCAGATTTAAGGATGTCACTGAAAATTGAGGTAGGTAAACTGTCAAGCAAATGAAGGGAGAAAAAAAAGAAAAAGGAAAAAGATCTCTGGCTGTAAATCACATAATTACAGGCCCCAGAGAGGAACACAGGCTTTTTAAATGAAACCTGCTTCCCACCAGGATTTCCACTTCAATAACTACACACAGGCAGCCCTGGGGCGGGCGTGTATGAGTCAGGGTTGGGTAACTGCTCTCCAGACTGCTGATCAGGTCAAAGGAGCGGCCATAACATCTGGCCTGTACCTACACCCTAAAAAGTGCTGGGTTATTTCTGTAAACACATTGTTGGGTTAATTGTGCTGGGTCAAAATTCTGAGTTATTTGATTTAATGTAAACACAAAGTTGGGTTGTTCGTGCTGGGTCAAATGAATTTTCACCACTAAACCACTGGGTTGGGTTATTTTAACCCAACCGGTTGATTTAATTTTTCCTCTTCATCGAACTTTCTGAATTCTTCACTCGTCTCGGCGTCAGATGGTCACGTACATCGCAGCAAGAAGGATAAAGGTAAATTTTAATATGATGGCATGATTATTTACCTCTATTTTTAATAAGTTGTGGTAAGAGCACACATATTTCACTGTTTAATGTAATATTTGATCTATGTCGCTGTGCGGGTTAGCATTAATGTACTCTGTGACATATATAGCCGCCTAGCAAGGTACATTTCTTTTGAAAAAATTGACTGCAACAATAGTTTTATTGTTAAATAAACTTAAATATGTATTCGCATATCTCAATTCCGCCTTCCAGATTGGTGATTAAAGTGTTGAGAATGAGATGGCTAACACAAAGTTGCTTATGCCATCCGTTCTGTATAATATTGCATCGCATCATAATTAAAACATCATTAAAAATCATAGCATCCAAAAACACCCTGTTTGAAAAAACATTTTCTTAATCTGAAATTTCATTCTAGGTATGTGCAGTTCTTGTTGGTGCACATGGACAAGGAAAGGCAGCTTGACACCCTGGCTGACATCTTTAAAGGTTATATATATTTTATAAAATCTTTATATTTATATATACATGAGCTTCTCTTGTTTTCTTTCCTAACACGTGCTTACTTGCAAGCCCATGTAATAAACACTATATGTTTTATGGTTACACTTGTTTTTTTGTTTTCTAATTTTATCAGATTTCATGAGACTTTCAGAAGCTATATCCAGAGGCAGAAAGAATACTTTTTGAAGACTGGGCTACAATTGCAGACTGAATTCTTGCCAATGACCAGCAAGATGGAAAGGTGCATTTAGAGCTGGGTGACATCACTCCAGGTAAGCTATTTCTTACAATATGTCAAACTATAAAAACAAAATTCAACTGTATTTGACAAATATCAACTGGTTATATTTCATATAACACTTTAGTATAAGAACCAATTCTCACATTTAACTAGTTGCTTATTAGCTTGTACATTGGCTGTTAATTCTGCATGAGCATATTCTACATCCCTGAATCCTACCACATACCTAAAATCACTAAAACAATGCTGAAACACAAAAGTCTTAGTTAATAGTGAATATGTGTTCCTCATACTAGAGTGTAACCAATGCAGATTATTTCACGATACTGCATGTACAGGCACACAGGTGTAGTTACATCCAGGCTCTTTAAAGGAATAAAGACATTTTCACAGGAAAAAGTGTTTCAATGTGTCATGTAGATTATGAGATCAGTTCCACAGTTTGTACTGAATTATTAATTATTATTTAGTTGCTAAAAGGGAGAGTGCTTTCAAAGTCCTGCCCACCCTGCTTCCCTCATCAATATACAAGAAAGGTGGAGAGGTCTTCAGCCCTGTAACCACAGAATCCCAGAAGTCATTCACTTGATGTACAACCTGTAAGTTTTGTTTTACTTTTTCTATATATATATATATATATATACTACCAGATTTTTAATGTTTGTTAGAGTAGTCTTTTTTTGACTATTTATATATGTTATTATTCACAATACCATAACTGTCTTCTATTTGAGTATATTTTAAAATAAATGTGAAAACACATTAAATTGATATTTACAGTTGCAGTTTTTGTATTGTCTAATTGTATTACAGAAAAATAATATCATATTATTAATATAATAATAAAATAATATTTTACATTTCTTTGTGATCATTATGTATTTATTATTGCTAATATTGGTAAATATCAATGTAGCAAGGCAATAAGACTATAAATAACCCAATTTTTGGGTCGTATTTAACCCAGCAACATAGTTAACCTGACCCACCGGTTGGGTCAAATAAACAACCCAGCTCTTGGGTCAAAACAACCCATTGCATGTTCTGTCCCATAGTTACCCAGCAGCTGGGTTAAGGTTGAGTTATTTTTTAACCCAGCCTTTTTAGAGTGTATGTGCTGCCAAAGCAAGATATGCCACAGCACTGCAAAACCAACAGAAAAAGGGGACATTTGCCCTTTCTGTCACTTTTGGATGAGTGAGAAGGGAGATCTAATATATATGGACTTATATGACAAATAGTTGCCTGAACGCTCTCCCAGGTGACTGCTCCCACAAAACACATTTATTGCAATGCTAGTGTGCTAAATGAAAACTGAAGTAGGAAAGAAGGCATACATGTGCTTGATAAATGTAATAAGCTAATTAACTTCAACAATTTTAATTGGTGTTTCTTTCACTTCAATCACTTTTATATGGAAACATATTTTCGTTATATACTGTAAAAGTCACATAATTGTAATATAAACATTATGCCATGTCTTTATAATTTATTTATGCTTTATTTTTAAATGCCTTTCATGGCATTTGATTGGTTTGATTATAGAATTTTCTCTATGAAAATCAATTATGAATAATTTATTGTATTTAATGGTTTAGTCAGTCTTGTGGGCAGTGCTTAAATAAATAGTGCATTTGCACTTTGAGCAATGATCTAAACATAAATGATTTCAATATTTTTATTATGAGAATGATTAATATAATCCCTTCCAATTTACACAACAATAACAATCATTAGCAGAGAGACAACAGTGTCAGTGAAGAGTTTGACATAAGGTATGAGATATGATTTTTTAATTTTCTTCAGACATCATATCACTTACTGTATTTGTGTCAGGGTTCGTGCTGAGTGAAGGAGCTCAGAGGCACAGAGATGTCTTCTAATACTAACATTTATTATAAAGAG
>JAUMHE010000043.1:2416632-2442739 GCA_032359235.1 Enteromius mattozi
ACAGAGGAACAGCTGAAGAGATGGGCAGAACATTTCAGCGAGCTGCTGAACCGACCACCCCCAGAATCATCACCTGACATTCCACCAGCAGAGACGGAGCTGCCAATAGACTGCGACAAGCCATCTAAAGCAGAAATAAAGAAAGTCATCATGTTGTTGAAGAACGGGAAAGCGGCAGGGCCAGATGACATACCAGCAGAAATCCTGATCAAGCTGCCATAGAAAGGAGATCTCAGTAGCTGCAATAACTACAGAGGGATCATGTTGCTTTCGGTGCCTGGCAAAGTCTTGGAACAGAGTACTATTGGAGAGGATGAAAGAGGCAGTGGATGCCAAGCTCAGAGACCAGCAGGCAGGCTTCTGTAATTACAGATCCTGTATCGACCAAATCGCCAGCCTACACATCATCATAGAGCAGTCACTGGAATGGAACTCCCCCTTCTGCATCAACTTCATAAACTATGAGAAGGCCTTCGACAGTGTGGACAGACAGATGCTGTGGAAACTGCTCAGGCACTATGGAGTACCCAAGAAGTTCATCTCCTTCATCAAGTGCACTTATCAAGATATGACATGCAGGGTAGCTCATGCAGGCCAGATGTCAGATAGCTTCGAGGTCAGAACCGGAGTCCGTCAGGGGTGCCTACTGTCACCTTTCCTCTTCCTGCTGGTCATCGACTGGATCATGAAGACGACAACGGCAGGCAGGAAAAATGGAATACCTTGGATGCAGCTGGAAGACCTCAATTTTGCTGATGACCTGGCACTCCTGTCAGACAACCACAACCAGATGCAAGACAAGACCACACGACTGGCAACAACATCAGCTAGGACAGGGCTCGAGATAAACAGGAGGAAAACAGAACTCATGAAGAGCAACACCACTGTCAGTACACCAGTCATAGTAGGTGGAGAGCCAATTAGGGAGGTTGAGTCTTTTGTGTATCTGGGGAGCATTGTTGACACGCAGGGGGGCACAGACCGAGATGTCATAGCCAGAATTGGCAAAGCACGAGCAGCATTTGTCATGTTAAAGAACATCTGGGCTTCAAGAGAGATCACTACGGCCACGAAAATGCGCATCTTTAATTCCAACGTCAAATCGGTCTTACTCTATGGTTCAGAGACTTGGAGGATGCAGCAGCAGAAGATACAAGCAGAAGATACAAGCATTCTTAAACACCGGTCTGAGTCGCATCTTCAAAATCAGTTGGCCAGACAAGATCAATAATGAAGAACTATGGCAGAGAACGGGACAAGAATCAATAACAAGACAGATTCTAAGAAGAAATTGGGGCTGGATAGGACACACACTGAGGAAACCAGCCTCCAGCATCACCCGCCAGACATTAAACTGGTATCCCCATGGAAAGAGGAAGAGGGGCTGGCCCAGAAACAGCTGGAGGCGAGACGCAGACTCGGAGTTAAAGCAGCTTGGGACCAACTGGACGGAGGCAGAGAGGACAGCCCAGAGCCGCGATAGATGGCGAAATGTTGTCGATGGCCTATGCTCCTTTGGGAGCTATGGGCCTAAGTAAGTAAGTAAGTAAATAATCCATTGTTTGCATCCAAAACGCAAAAACATGGCGGACACCACTCATGAGCACAGGTAAGAGACTCCGCCCACGCTGTGCGAGTTAAAAGTGAATGAATCTCTGTCCTAGAGCTCAATGTTTAAATAATAATAATAAAAAAAACATAAAAGAATGATCTGCTGTGATACATAAGATTTGTGATAGCTGGTGTTGTTAGAAATATTAGAGAATGTTATTCTGTCCTATAAAGCACTGTTAATATTATTTGGGTTTTTATTTGGGTTTTTTTGCAAATATTTTGTTTCTGACTAATTCACGATATAAACGTGTAGTTACTATCATAATTACTGCTATAACGTAACGATCTATGACTGAAATCAGCCGAGTCAGTGCCAGAAATGGCCCGGAGTCTACAACCAGATCCGGCCTGATTAAGGTGAGCCATAGTCGGGCCAGTGCTTTACAGCCGCGTCACAGACACATACGCGAGATCGAGCTGTGGTTCGCAGGGCAGCCGCGCTCAGGCCGATTACTACATGCTATCTGGGGCGGGACATACCACGAACGTTCGCGGGACGTTCATTGAACATTATGGGGACCTTTAGAGAACATTCACAGGTCATTTTAATATCCTTTATAAACATATAATCAGTCACATAACACTGGTATAACTACCCAAGGAATAAACAAACAAGCAACAGTACTTTAATAATACTTTACATTTAGATATCAGATGTAAAAACATTCATTTGCAATATGTGTCCATATATTAATTTCTAATAATTGTTATTATATTATATTTCTGTATATATACTTGCATAGAAATATATATATATATATATATATATATATTTATAAAAATATTCAAATAAATAAATTTAAACATGTTTAATAGAATACATTCTCTTACTTTATGTAAATAAATCTCCACATATGTAAATGTTTTCATTATGGAGATAATACCCTAATCAAACACACCTGAGCATGCTAATCATGTTAAAAGCGTAGAAAAATGAATGCTGCATTGCAAAAACACATTGATAAAAATTATAGGATAAATATAAAAATATTCACAAATAGCTTGCACACACACAACATGAGCATGATATGTATTTTTGAAATTACCTTTATATAGATTAATCTTTATCACTGACAATCTATAAAACTGGATCAACTGTACTCATATGTAGTTATTTGGATGGTGACTATCATTTCAGAAATGATATCGATTATACAACAGTCTGCAACAGCACACATGAAAAAAAAACATTACTTTATTATTCGTTTGTTGACACTAAATAAATGTTGTGGAAAATGTAAGCTTTGTACACTGATGTAATGTCCGTAATGTCTGCTGAACGTCCGCCAGCGAACGTTACAAAGCGGACAAAATGTTGACGTCTGCCGAATGTTCGTCAGCCAACATTACAAAACGGACCAAAAGCGGACATCCACCGAATGTCCACCATGAACGTTATAAAGCGGACCAAATGTGGACCTAAGAGAACATTCACAACGTCCGGGGAACGTCCCCTGTTTGCTGGCAATGTACCCTTTGTGCCACCAAGTAGGTAGTCTGGGCCATAGAGCAAGTGGTCTTTATAGCAGTGGTCAAACTCAATTCATGGAAGGCCATAGCTCTGCGTAGTTTAGCTCCAAACAGCTCCAACTCAATCCTGCTTGGAAGTTTCTAGTGATCCTGAAGACCCTGATTAGCTGGATCAGGGGTGTTTGATTAGGGCTGGAGCTAAACTGTGCAGAGCTGTGGCCAGAAATTCAGAAACTGAATTTGAGACCATGTTTCATAGGGCTCAATGAGAAAAAAATATGTTTGCTCTTTGATGGCCCAGTGATACCTTTTTGTATTTTTGGTACCACCTTTGAGTCTGTGGTCTATAAGTTAGGGAAGGAGAAGGTTATGTTGGCGGCATTTGAACAGCACATCCCTTGCTGTGGTCAGGGTCCTTCAATCCTCTCCTCTGACCCTGGTCCTTTACTCCCAGCTGGAGACAGGGTCAGAAAAGAAGTATTGCAGCCCAGACTGTTTCCGAAGGAGACGTTTTCATGGTGGTACAAATCCCAGGAATGTTTTTAGGGAAGTAAGACAAAGCCCTGGGATCCTTCCAGGCTTCTGATTCTGATCTTGTAACAACTTATTTAATTGAGTTGTACAACTGTACTGTATTTTTTAAGTATATATAGCTTATAGGGTGTGGTGGGTATAAAGCGTGCCATGAAGTACCGTTTTGAATCAAATGATTCACAAAATGCGCTTTGAAATTCCATTCTGAAGCAATTGGTTTTGCCAAACGCGCTTTGAAATCCCGTTCTGAATCAAATGATTCGTGATACGTGATTCAATTGGAGCGAGTATATAATGCTTCTCTTTTTTTGCAGGTGAAGCAGGTGAGAAAGGAGATCCTGGACAGAAGGGAGACACTGGCCCTGCTGGACCAAGAGGATTTTCTGGAAACCCAGGTCTGAAAGGGGCCCGTGGTGAAAGTCCCTTGTCTTACCATTCAGCCTTCAGTGTAGGTCTGAGTGAGCTTGTTCCCGCCACCAATGTGCCAATCCGCTTTAACAAGTTCTTCTACAATGACCAGCACCATTACGATGACGTTTCCGGAAAGTTCCGCTGTGTTCTGCCAGGAGTGTACTTCTTTACTTATCATCTCACCGTCTACACTAAAGATGCTAAAGTCAGTCTCTACATGAATGACAAGGCCATCATGTTCACCTTTGACCAATACCAAGAGACCAATGTAGATCAGGCATCAGGTTCTGTTATCTTGCGTTTGGAGACAGGAGATGAGGTTTGGCTGCAAGTCTATGGAGATGAGGCATTTGGGGGAGTGTATGCAGATAACACCAATGACTCTACCTTCTCCGGTTTCCTCTTGTACCCTGATATTCCCACATCTGCACGGAAACGCTGATAATACTTTAATTAATTAATTTGGTTATTTTTAGTATTAAGAGATATGATTCAGTTTTGCACCAAGCTATAGTTATGATTCTCAGCAAAGGTTGCCATTTAATAATAAAAAAAAAAAATGATGGCTGTTTTACGTCTGCTAAAAGACTAAATGTAAATGTATATTTGTACTAAAATATTTTGGAGTTAAATAGTAATTTGAGAACAACTATCTCTGGATATTCTAGTGGGACCTGATTGTTCATTATTGTGACTCATATCATACCACAGACTCTTTTTTTTCTCATGTTACAACCCAGCTGGCGCCATGCATCTTCCTTATTGATTGCATTGAACATGAAAGTCTAATATTAATATTAACCTACTATGCATGTTACAATATTTGTTTTATCTTGTCAGGATTTATTTTTCAATAATTTCATTTTGTTTATGAATGCACATCAAAAATATCCAGAATTTAATCAAATCTTTTTTGGTCTGCAAGCAATGAATGGATTGTCAAGAGTCTTCCATTGGCCACTGTCCAGCCCCAGCAGTTGTTGCATGGTCTAATTTTACGAATTTATTTTTAGTCTAATTGGTGAGGACACCGAGGTGTAACAAGATCTCTTTCTAAAACCTGGCCCTCCTTAATTTAAGTATGCTTAAAGAGACAATTCACCCATGAATTAACTGTTGTCTTTTAGGGTGACCATACAGTATGTGCTGTTTTTCCCGGGCGTGTCCTGGCCAAGATTTCTATAAGGATATAGGTTTTGGCTTGGTTTGTTTGTGCAGACCGATCGGTATGACATTGGTTCCTTATGTTTTCGCTCTTGAGGTACAAATCAAAGCAATATAGAAATCCTGGCCAGGATACGTCCAGGAAAAATGGCACGTATGGTCACCCTACTTTTACTCACTTTCAGATTGCTTCCTCTTTGATTATTCTTTGTCTCTATTATCAAATTGCATGGAAAGAAAGAAAGAAAGAAAGAAAGAAAGAAAGAAAGAATTAATACACACCGGTTCTTCAAAAATGTGTCTGAAGTATGTCATGTTGGCTATTAGTTTGTAGAACTTGATTAAATTATGACAAATCTTCCATTTTTGAGTTTTCAGTTATTTCTTTAACTGACTGTGTTGTTTGATCAGACTCTTAAAAGTAGGGTTTTTTTAAATTTAATTTATTTCTTGAAATGATTGGTTGTATATTGATTGCACTAATGTATATGTTAGGACACTGAAAACTGTACAAATAAATGATTTAACATTAAAGTGATAATGTCTGGAATATAATCTCCTCATATAGTGGAGTAATATGAGCAGTGCTGATTAGAAATCCCCTTTATGTCTAGACCAGGCTGACCTTGAAGCACACACATATTGGTCTCACTAGTGAAGACATGTCATAAACTTCCATTGTTTTTATATTAGGTTATTGATACTTTCTTTTGCCTATAACTTGACATCTACCTCTAAACATAACCCTCACAGAATCATTAGATTTAAATAGAAACATAATTTGACCAATTTCTTTGGGTAAGGGCCAGTTCACTAGTTAAACACAATGCAGTTCATAACTGCATAGTACACCACACACACACACATTGTTGTATTATTGAGGACATGCTTAAATAGTGATTCACAGGTATGATCAAACCTGTACAATTTTTGCACAGACAATTCGTTCATTTCATTTCCTCTGACGAAAGTACCAAAACACTTTTATAAAACTAAAATTAAACTAAATTTGGTTTATGTCAATTAGTCAGTCATGTACACATAATATTGTTTATACAGTATGTTTATATATGTATACCAGCTGTAGTTTATTGAGGTAAATATGTCCATTAGTGTCCATTTCAGTGTACCCGCACATATCCTACTGTAGATGGCAGCATTAATCTGCTTTGAATGTAAATTGACACTTGATTCAAGTGTTGGCTGTTTATCTTGGGCACGTAAGCCCCTGCTGGTATGTGTCAGAACTACACTATTCTGCAAAAGAATATTTCTCTTTAGAAAGTTTTTTTTTTTTTCACTTATTTAATCTTAACACAGTTCTACTTACCAACTTTCACCTTTGGGACAGCTGTAAAGTCAAGTCATTCATTAATTGCACTAGCAAAGGCTGTAAAGCAACAAACAGTTTGTCCTGTAAAAATGATATAAAAAACAAAACAAAACAAAAAAACAATGGGTATCATTTTCATTTATTTGTAAAATGTCTTCACAGAAATAACAGATCTCTGCTGTTAATAATTCACTTCTGTATCTATGTTACATGGTTTATGTTTACATAACAGTACATAATTACTCCTTAGTTTTATCATTTTTTTAGATGGTAATACAATTGCAAGACTACATATAACATTCAGTTGCATCTAAATGTTCTGATATATTTTTTTTTAGATTTGTAATATATTCCAATACACCAGTGATGTAAAAATGTAGAAGTGGTTGTCTTATTCAGATTTGTGATGCAATTTTGTTGTGGTTTGTTTGTTTTTTTAAAAACAGTTTTGAAAGTTTAACACTTAAAAAAGTATGTAAACATGCAAATTGGCTTGCATATAATTTTGGTAGTGGTTGTGTTAGAGTGAGGAAAGAAGTGAAGTAATTTGAAAGAAGTAGTCACTGAATGTATTTTGTACCAAAGCAATTGAAAATGTGACAAAGTTTGCACAAAATTTTAAACAACAACAATAATAATAATAATAATAATACAAAATATGTCTATATACATTTGGAGTATATACCTTTACCAGGTATGTGTACTTCTATGTATGGCCACCCCTTTCCAGTTGTCTTCACCCATGTTATCTGGACAGAAGCCATCTACAAGCCCGTCTGCTGTCGTGTGAAGCTGTTCCAGAGCTGAGCACTCACTCATCAGGCCCCTCTATCTGGCCCCCGGCTCTCACTCCTGACCTTATCACTGCGGCCCCTGTCATGACACACTCTCCCCTCATCTCACTAATGACCGCCACTCTGTTCTCAGCTACAAGACAGGGAGGAAGAGAACTGCAACAACAAGGAAATAATTTCAATAAGTTTAAAGTAAAATAAAATTTGAAAATGTAGAACCATTGATAGTTTTTACATTTAAATGTCTTAAGTGAACTGTTACAGCAAAGGTGTGCAATTTTATTAAGTAAAGTCAGCCATTTTATTCTCCCGCGTGTCATGTTTGTTTGTTCGACCCCATTTATTTCCTTTTTTCCGCCCAGTATGGAAGACAATGGCTACCAGCAACTTGCTGGTAACCAAAATTCATCAAAATAAACTTTTTATTTCATGTTCATTAAAAGGACTGGGACAACTTCAGGATGAGCAAAGGATGACTTCATTTTGGTGTGAACTGCCCCAACCTTAGTGGTTATGAGACACAAAAGAACTAATCAGAATGTCAAGTCATTTCAGTTTCAATAATACTTTCTTAATACTTTAAGAGTTTAAATGCCTTAGTTGCAAGTGGTATTAGTGGCTGTATAGCACAGTAATTAGGCTCTTCATACTACACACTATCTGAGACTCATCCAGATAGACGGGTAACACTTTATTTTGATGGTCCTTTTTTGAGCATTCTATTGACTATAAGTAACTTTGCACCTACATGTCAATAACTCTCATTAGAGTATTATTTGACTGTCTGCTTAAAATCTGCTAACTCTTTATTGTGTTGGTCTCTCAACAGACATTCTACTGACTATAAGTAACTTTGAGTTAAGTACATGTTAACTTATTCTAACGCTAAATCTACTAATACTCTACTAACACTCTAATGAGAGGTAATAGATAAGTAGGTGCAGTATTACTTACAGTAAAGATAATGTGTTAAAGGGACCATCAAAATAAAGTAAAAACAAGCACAGCCCTGATTCAAGCCTGCATACCTTGAATACACAGACAGATATATCTACATTATCTCCTAAACAACAGCAGTCATTGGATATCTTTTCCTCCTGCTCCGCATTGGCGTGATAGCATCTAAAACATGTGCAATACATTTAGACTAGAGTTACAATTAGAGTGCGGGACTGTTTGTGGAGGCAGTCATGTTCTTTAAATGGATTTAAGAATGGGGTTGTACTAGATAGGGATCAGCAGTTCACAGGAACTCAATATATGTTGGAGTGTGGGGTGAGGAGTCTTAGTGTATTTAAAATCAAGTAAAAAGGTTGTCTATCTTGTCTTATTATCTTGGAATATATTTTAGATTTGTGAGGTCATAGAGAGGTAAGGCCCTTTTTACTGCAGTTCAATTGCTTTATCCTAAACATCCAACATGTGTAACCTCTCTCAGGCTGCTCAAATTATTCCAGGGAATCCATAACAATGACAGACCCCAACCGCTCGCCTAAAACATTAAACACTTGTGGAAAGGCCTTTGCAAAAAAAAAAAGTTTTATTCATTGAGTAATGCTGGCCTTCCTCAAAGCAGGATTTGGAAAGTCTATCACTCCACAAGGAGCTACTCAGATGTCGTTTTGACCTTACAGGGTCTAAACAATGACTTTGCATCAGGTCGGTTGCCTAATTCTCCATCTTTCCACACGTCTGCCTGTCACTGAGTAGGATAAACACCAGCGTCTGTTTACTGAATCAGCCCTTTTGGTAGCTCCACACAGCCATAAATAGATGGCTTGTATTTGCATTTTTTTTTCTGGCTCCAAAGTCCTATTGGCAGGAAAATAAAATAGGACATCATGCCTTTAAAAAAGGCATCATGCTTTTTTTTTGTAACCACAGTTTTCCCAGAACCTTCATACTTTCTTACTGTATGTTTTATTTATAATGTTTGTGGCCACAGTCACCTGCAAATGTGTTGACAGTTATTTCAATAGAACATTTAAAGGCACAGAAAATGTAGCTACAAATGGAAGGTATACCTTGTAGCATGCCTTGGTCACGGAGTTCACAAGGGCCTCAGATACAGGAAATAAATCTATTTGTGGCCTTTTTTTTGGTTTGGACATAGAGTATGCAGTCTATGCACACAGCTAAACTGAGCTTGACCAATACCCGCTATTCTCTTTCCTTTTACTGGACAGTGTTAGAAATGGTCAGCTATGCTGCGAACACAGTTGTGCTGTGTTCGTTTTCAGCTTTTTGCTATGGTGTTTAATAGAGGAACCTAAACTTACGGAGTAGCCTATTTACAACTATCACACAAAGACATCATTCTCATTCTGTAAACCATAAACTTGTTGCCTTCTACGTTTAAATGTGTAATAAAAATAATTTAATACGAATGTTCAAAAAAGCTTTAAAGCTGCAACTTTGATATGATTTAATAGAATGTTAACTTAAACATAAAAAATTGCATTGCTTCATTGTTGATAGTGTGACATAAATGGTGTTCGATATTATGCCTTTAACCTGTAAACCATGTAAACGTTAAATAGAATTATGCTCATTTGAATTTATTTGAACAAATGTGACAACAAAGTAGTTAAATGGAAAAACATACAGGACAGCAATTATCTGGTTATCTTCTTACGAGTTTAGAGAATAAAGAAATGTTTGCACGTTTATAATTACATGAGGCTAAGTACATAATTACAGAATAAAATTTTTGGCGTAAACTATTAATTTTATGGCAGTCAAACAACAACTTGAATGATGACTTGTTATATCGCAAAATTCGTACACGTTACTTATTTGTAAGCAATTTAAAATTTTCATTGAAAGACAAGTAGAGAAATGAGACAATGGTATCAGGATAAGTATGCATAGTTTAACAATATGCATGTATTTGTGAACTGTCATTCTATTCTGAATTGCAGCACTGCTCCTCCATAAGACATCTGTCTGCCCATCTTCTTCACCTGGTGGTCTCCACCTGAGCCTGTAAGGGAGGTCAGAAATCACTCTGTGTATTGAGTTAGTATCTGTTGGTTGCTGAGTGAAGGAAGAGGCCCTGCACACTATGTGTGGCCCAGAGCACAGAGGAGTTATAGACCTACGGACAGTAATATGCGGTGGGTGGTTCTACACTTCCTCTTCATCGTGCAGATGGAGAGATATGAGCAGATTCAGTGGAATGAGAAAGAGCTATTTGTGGTCTTTCATTGGTCACATTTCAAATAATGAACACGATTCAGGGCCTCAGGTTTCTTATCTGTTTTTTAACTTGTCCTAAGAAACCTGATCACTTCATTGGAGGTTACTTGATTATTTATTAATTGAAAAGATGTGCCTCGGGTTTTTTTATACTATGTTCAATATTCTACACAGATTTTTAAGCTTTTTTAACACAATATTATTCCATATGAAGTTATTATTTGAGTGGTTTATTTTGCATATTTGGTATATAAAAAAAAGTATTTGAATTTGTTTGTATCACATAACCAGGTCAATATGTATGTCTTTTCTGTTTTTCGGCAGCTCACATGTTACAGCACTGCATTTGTGATGCAAAGTGCTAGGGATGAGTCCCGTGAAACACAAGTAACAATAAAAGACTTGTGGAATCAAGCTATAATGGCTTGGTTGCTTCAGCGAATGTTTTCAATTCACATTTGCTTTTGTTAATACTGTCTATTAAATTTAGGTTAGGGGTTAACGTGGGTGGTGCATTATTTTTAAAGTGATAAAGCATTAACATTTTGGTTCCAGATTTCATTTCTGATTTGCCCAGCTTAGTCTCACAGCAATTTGTACATATTTTACGAGGTGGCTAATTTGTACAAATTCGTACAACCTCACTCGTACAAATTCATATGATTTTTGATAAATCGTATGTATTTTATGAGTTGCAAATTCGTATGAATTTGTACAAATGACCCACACCTAACCCCGCCCCTAAACCTACCCATCACTGGGGTTTAGACAAATTGTACAAATCGTACGAGTGAGGTCGTATGAATTTTTACGAATTAGCACAAATTTTCCACTTCGTACAAATACGTATGAATTGGTCGTGAGACTGTGTTGGATTTGCCATGAAATATCAAAGTAATAAAATGTTGCCATGTTCACCTGTTTGTAGGATAATACTGAACACACTTTTAGCACCACTCACTGGCACTGAAATTTCAATTTGCTGTGAAATTGGCAAGAAGCAATGTAATATGATATAACAGAAATTACACAACACATGAAAATAATGAAATTTAAAAAAATCCAAATGTCTTTTTATAAAGATATCTTTGAAGAATACTTGTAACTTGCCTACACAAGAGCACATGATTGTATCTTACTGAACACGAACACATCTACAGTATTTATCATCTAGATCATCTACCCAGTACACATTCCAGACCAACAGTCCAATCAGGCCCCACGGGGCCCGGCGCAGACTTACAAACTACAGTGGCAGGGCCTTGTCTCTTAAAAACAAACTGTGAGAGACAGTCATATCATTCTGATATGTCTGCCATCCCACAGCTGACTTGTAGATTTTGCAGTGATGTTTGCTGATATATTTTAGAAGAGCTCTCAGGAGCAGGAAAGAGATTGTAAATGACATTTATTGTCACGCAAGGTCAGTGGAGTGTAAATGATTTCCTTGTTTGGATGTAAGATGGTTATAAAGCCTAAACTGAAAAAGTATACATTCAATTTCCTGATTTTAATTTATCATTTACGTTTAAATTACTCATACTATGAAAATTCAGGCACAACTATTGCAAGACTAGTAGATCATATCTTTCTCCAAAGATGCCTGACATACTGAGCCAAAGTTAATCTATCTTAAAGCTCCTCATAAGCATCAGACCTCAGCAGAGGTCAAATCCAGAGATCCTGAAGTACCAGTGACTGAATAAGCAAAACCAGATGGAGAATTAAGGGGACTAAGAAGCAGTCTTTCAGTCTGATAGAGCTCCTGCTATTTCTTTACATTACTCCTAATGCATTGCCAACTGCACCCTCCTCGCATTGGGTAATTTCTTGGATTGGAAGAAAATACATTCTTCATTTTGTGTTTTTTTTTTTTGTAATGAGGCTGTGATAAAGGATGTTCTTAAGTAATCTGATGTTTGGAGACATGATTAACTGGTCCTTGAGATAACAACGAAAATATGGGCTAGTTTGATAAGCATCATATCAGAGTTCAGCAGTTCCTCAAAAAGACCTGGCTGAGTCACATTTTAGACAATGGCTCATAGAGGTTTTTTTTATTTTTTTATTCCTCAAGCATAACAAATGCGATCCTTTCCCCATAACAGGTAAAATTTGATATGTTACATCAGGACTTGCTAAACGTTTAACTAGTGGGTGTCATGTATAGAAAAGGTTTCTGTGCTGGTATCGTAAGTAATTTCTGTTTATCCTGTGCTGACCTGAATGGCAGTTGTACTTATGCTGTCCCCTAGTGACGTGGATGCAGCATCATGCAAAACAGTAGTTTCTGTCGCAATGTAATTGCACTACAGTCCACCATGTCAATAGTACAGTTACTGAAATAAAATGTGATCTCCGCTTCATGCCATTACCAAGAACGGTCTGATGGTTGCAAATGTCGAGCCATCATTAAGGGTCAGCTTGCAGAACCTGATTTTACCAAGTGCGACATGTTCCTGGGTCAACATCTTTGTTGACCATGGAACAATGTTGTGATTAATCAATCAGATTTGAAGAACCAGTTTATAGTTTTTGTGACGTTAGGTCTTACAATCAGCATTTAGTGCTTGTACATCAGTGTTAGTCATCTATCATTTCTTCTGGTTTTAGGGATTATTCATGGGTAAGATTGGGTTTAGGTATACGGATATAGTCTAAACAAAATTTTTGGATTAAAATGTTGTTCCAGGGTCAACAAAATATGTTGACCTAGGAACACATCTAACTCAGCAAAATCAGGACATGCGTGTCAGCTCAGTTTTTTGCAGTGTGTTCTGCACTGTTAGCACTTGTCGGACCTCTTTAGAAGATTTTGCTCGTTTATGGATGTTGAATTACCATCATGAGACAGATCGTTCTGATTAAAAAAATAATAAAGGAATGAAAGCAAACAAACAACAAAGCATTGTTACAGCCACACCAGGCTCCACCCTCACCCAGTCACAACGCTCACTCTCCCCTGAATATTAATCCCCATCACCTGACACCACCACCTGGATCTAATCACCACACTCATTAGCAACCACATAAAACCACACAGCATTCACCGTCCGAGCTCATTCCTGACAAGTGGACTCATATTCGGCAAGACTGTTCTAAGCTATACTTACCAGCGATCCTTACCTTGTGATATTCCCTGTGTTCTCCGCGATCTCTGTCTTCTCCCCAGGCTCCTTGGATTCCCTCTCTGTATCTCCAGCGTCTCAAGCTTGTGGCGTGTGGTTGTGGTTCCTCATCTATGTGTCTCCATCGTCTCTGTGTTTCTCCAGCGCTCCAGCAATCCTACAAAGAAAGACATTAAAGTTTGTTATTCAGTCATCATTCTCCAAATTGCTCATCCATTGTTCTACTCACCTTTATCATCAGCCTCTTCATACTGTCATGCCTCTGTTGCAAAAATAAATATACTTTGATTATACTTACCTTCTGTGTGTAGTCTGCTTCTTAACAAGCATTCAGTAACACTTTATTTCCATAGTCCACTTTAGACATTATAACAGTAAGTAACTTTGTAACTACATGTCAACTAGCAGTCATTAGAGTATTAGTAGATTTCTAACACCTTATTTTGATGGATCCACAACCATACAACATACTGACTATGAGAAACTTTGCATGTATGTCAACTTATTCTACTAACACTAAATAGTCTCTGAGTTACTAGTTAGTCCACTTTAGACATTCTACTATCAAAATAAAGTGTAACCAAGCATTTAAATACACTGATAAGGCAATCTGAAATTAGGAAAGTGAAGACTAACTAATCAACATGAGTCATAGTTATAATGGTAAGCAAGCATTTGGTTTATTTACAGTTTGAATATCCACAGACCAAATTTTCAGTTTTCCTTTTTGAATCGCTGCAATTTAAATGGCACACTTTATTGCCATATACACGTCTGTCAAATCCACAAAATAGCAGAGTGTCCCATCTGTCTTTTTACATTTCTTTGTGGGTGCTGTGCTCCTCAATGCACATTTCTACCTGACAGTCAAAGCAGCGTTACATTACAAAAGCAAGGGTTTAGGGTGACATTTGGAACAGGGCCATAGACTACTGCCACCTGAATGTATGTATGAGTTGGTTATTGGCTGTAGTCATTGCATTGTGATAAAGTGCAACTTTTTGGCCTAGACACAGGCAAAGTGAGGCATCAACACAGTTGGCTTTATTTACTGTTATGATGTCAGTTTGGTGTGTCGCAGCCCTTAGGCTACTGATATGACTGAATTTTTCTTGTGAGTATTTGATAAACATTTTTATAATCATGTTACATGCACATGTGCATATGTCTCAAAGCCAACTAAAACTATTCTTCTTGAATAGTCTATTTACAATCTTCTTAAACAGAAAGACAAGGTATATGCATAACTTTACTCTCTGAAATAATGGTACAAATGCTGTCACTGGGGTGGTACCTTTTCAAATGGTACGGTATGTCTTTGTACCTAAAGTGTAGGCCTACATATTTAATCCAAAAGGTACAAAAGTGTACTTTTAACATAGTAACGTTTTGCAAAAACCCTCCCTAGGGTTCAAATCACTAGGGCTCGGAGTCCGCCGTCTTCCAGGCTCGCCCCCCAGACAGCACGCCAAAATTCGCTTACTATTCAACTATTATTTTGTTATGAGGAAGCGCGAACTCGTGAAATGCCCCATGCAGTCACAACTTTTGTATCTTAATTTGTGTTCATATAAGCTACCTTATAAATTTTTTTTTTAATCTACACATCTTCATTCAAAAGAAATTAGATTAAGGACCAGCCCTTTTCTGTATCTATACAGTAGAGTATATTTCTGTTCTACATTATTAACTTTAAAAAAAAAAAATGCAATTCATCTAAATGTACTGGAATGTTCTGTTCAATACCCTTGACTTCTAAACTAGAGAAAAACTCAGATGTCTCTTGGCACAGGGCCAGGAGGAGACATGGAGTCAGGTTTAAAGATAAACAATAATAAGCCAGGCTTTCCTCTGGCTGGGCTTAATTGTATTTACCTCAGTGTCACATTAGCTTTTAGGATTGGACCAAGTCTGGTTTTAGTTTGCAGAGAGAGCCTGGAGGTGATTTTCACAGATGAAATTGGCAAAACTGGAAATGGTTTGCCGTACCTGATGATACTCTAACATAACATTCCTAGTGTCTTAACTGAGGGATATGTTCCATTTGATCTCGTCTATAGAATCAAATCAAGGAGAAATAAATAATTTGGAACTGATTTCAGTACAGGCTTTGTTGTACAGTTACAGATAAAACACAACCCAATGAATTAGTTATGTTTCTCAGATAACCCATGAAGAAACAAATAACAGAACAGAGTGTGGTTAAGCATCTATTTTTGCTTGGTTGAACAATATGAAAATATTTTCTTGCCCTAAAGCGTTCTGGTCCTAAAGTCTATGATTATCTCCACAAGCCTCAGGAATTGGGAACCACATTTACGTCATGATGGTCATAATTCAGTGTAACGAAAACAAGCTCATCAGAAGTGGATTCTTTACTGAGCTATGTTTAACCATGTCCTATGGTGAAAGAAAGAAAAACATGTGCAAGATCATAGACATTATATTTCATATTTGAATAATAAAAGATAAACACTTATAAAGAATGCATTTCCTTTTCATACTGTTCTTTTATGGCAAACATTGCAATAAGGTTTGCAGAAGTCTTCAATACACAAATCAATACACAGCCAAGTATACAAAATGGGGTATGAACAGACAAAAACCATGCACTGAAACCTAAGCCTGATTTTTAGTATGCCCACCACTGCTCTGGGCATTCTTGATTCTTGGGGCTGCATTGGCTTTATTTCCCCTGTCAAAGCACTGTTTGGAGAGGGAAGTCAGAGGGGCATGTGGATCATGTAACAGCCTCACACTGATCCATATCTACAGCGATCCCGGAAATGGCTTAAATATGTTGTGCATGAGTTGAAGGATCACAGTATAGCAGAAAATGTAAGAATCGCTGCTTCCACGGCTAAGCTATTTCACAAACAAGAGACTGTATTGTTTTGAAAGTGTATGGCAGCCAAGGCTAGAAGGGAAACTTTGTTGACTAATTTCAATGTAAGAGTGTTTTGGAAGTTTCTTTCATGTTTCCCGTAGGAGTGATTTTCTCACCGCATTTGTTTCTGGGCTGAACATATGTCACTAGTTGATAGAAGAAAATGTACACAGGCCAAAGGTGAAAAGATAACATTCCCTCACAACTGCAATCATAATAACATGTTCAGGAAAGGATTGTTGCTTTTAACTCGAGCGAGGAGACATGCTGTATCAAGAGTTCCTCTCCTTTGGAAAGTTCCAGCTGGCATTAGATCCAAGAACAGCCAGAAGAATTGGAGCCGTGTTGTGTTTTAGGAAACTGCAAATGCGCTTTACTTATTACTGGATTTCCATCTCTACCTCATCAGCACAGGTTCAGCACTAGTTCAGAGGAACCTCCCAATCTCAAACCAGGTGTTTTTTGACAAAACAAGAGTGCCTTGGCAATGACGAAAGAGTAGTTACATGAGGGAATGACCAAAGTCGTCGGGGGAAGGGTGAGAGCACACACTACATTGGGCTAATGGTCTTATACCCTTTAGTAGATGATTATCACTGGGAGAATGAAGCATTTAATATGCTAGTCTTTGAAAGCCACAAAGACTTTCATGTATAAACATTTCTACAACTGACTGACTTTTTAAACACTGAACAGTCCAATGTTCAAGAAACATCCTGCTGGACAGGAAATAGTACTGTGTGGGTGTGATATTATTTCTACTTAATAGTGACCTCAACAGCTAATATGTCAAGCTGTCACCCCCTTGAAATAGAAGTGTGCTTAATTTTACCGGACGTGTACTTTTAGTGCATTTCATATCTCAAAAGTATATTTAAAAAATGTGCTTGCAGATATATAATATTGAGTAACACTTTATTTTCAACATTCTACTAAGAATAAGTAACTTTGCAACTACATGTCAACTAGCAGTCATAAGAGTATTAGTAGACTGTCTGCTTAATATCTTCTAACACTTTATTTTGATGAGTCTAAGACAACATACTGACTATCAGAAACTTTGCAAGTATATATCAACTTATTCTACTAACCCTAAACCTACCCTAACAGTTTAGTCTGAGAGTTAGTAGACATGTAGCTGCAAATTAATGAGAATTAGTTGACATAGTTGTAAAATGACTTCTAGTTAGTAGAATGTCTAAAGTGGATTATTAAAATAAAGTGTTACCCAGTAGTGCAATAAAAGACCACTTAAGCGTACTTAGAGAGAAAACACTTTAATTACCATTTTATTAAAAGTTTTCACCCTTGCTTTCCAACCACTGCAAACCTCTTCTTCACTATATTAAAAAATATATTTTATTTTACCATAGTAAAATTACATATAAAGATGTATTGAAGTCTGTAAAGTATGTAAAAAAGGCACTCAAGTTTAATCAATTTAATTTTATGTACATTTAAAATATAATTCATTAATTGCAAATAACATGCTGTTAAGTGTCCAAAAACATTACATCTATGCACGTAAGTATAATCTTATAAGTATATTATTTGTGAAATAAGTAGGCCTACCTTTTTATTCCACAAGGGCCTGACAAATGGATTTGTATCTTGGCTAATGGTTTACTTGTTGCTTTGTAATCTCATCCAAACCAGGCTTATTAAAAGTTGTTAGTAGACAAGTAAATGTCAAGTAAATTACCAAAATTACAATGAAACAACAATAATGTTGCATTCAGCTCTGCAAGAGGACTTTTATTAGTTTGAATCAGTCATCATCTCCCCCTATATTTACTCGTGGGAAGCGGAAAAAGGCATGGCAGTACTCTCAGTGGCAAACGTTTGCAATGTGTGTGGGATGGAGAGCAGCCTGTTCAGTTCTCTCACAAAAGTGCCAGTTCGCCAGAACTTTTCACAGCGCTGTCTCCCCAGACCAATGAAAACAACATGCCTCCGCACTCCGCAAAGAGAAGCAGGAAAATAAATGTTAGACCTTTTCTCCATTACTGTGGCTCGGGCAAAAGGGCGCACAGTGTTCCCAGGATCGCTCATGATGTGGAACGGAAAAGGAAAAAACTTATTAGGGGAACCAAGAAAAAAAGTTGGAAAGAAAAGTAAAGCAAAACGGTCCTTTAAAAAAAAACAAAAAAACTGTGGAGATGAAAAAGTTGCTAAGAATGATACTACAGTAGCTACACAAACATATTTTTACACACTTTTTAAAGAAGTACACTTTAGCATACTTTTAAAACGAGTATTTAAACTACTATATATATAAATAATGTATGCATATGCATTTTCATTTAATTGTAAATAACAAGCAATACTATTTAAAATTTAATGAAAATGTATTTGAAGTGTAATCAGTTAAAGTTAAGAGTGCTTTCTGACCCACTTAATATGAAAAAAAAACATAATAAAACTTCTTTTGTCTTTTAAACAGGATTCAAGTGTACTACAGAATGTACTGACAAGTATTTATGGTAAACTGAAATGTAATTTTTAATGTAATTTCTGTTGATATTTGTCATTTATTTAAATATATTTTAAATGTTAAATATAAGTTGCGATTTGATGTATGTGATTTAATATATTTGTCAACACAAATAAGTGTATTTCTTTTAAAGGTTATTAAATTATTTAAAATGTACTTTTAAGTAAAAGTTTTATTTTGACATTATTAGGAAGTGCACTCTTCAAAGTCTACTAAAGTGTGTTAAGAAACATACCCTTTGTACGGTGGCCGAGAGAGCTCAACGTGCTGCAACTTAACAAAACACATGCAAATAGAGAAAACACCAGCACATTAAGAAAACATTTTCATCAAGTTGACAACACAAGTGCTGCCAATCGTCACAACACATGCAAAAGAAGAAACGCACTGTATATTGCACGGACCACAACGGAAGTGTTTCAAGAGGAATCAAAAAAGTGACAGACCAGCTAAGATTTGCATTTGCTGGGATTATTCTGCAATTGATTTCGACAATTAATGAAGCGCAACCGATTTATTTTCACTAACCTTGAAATTGTATTTAGTTACGGATATTAAATTAAGCCTATAAATTAGCCGTTTTATATAATAACGTTTCACAGTTAATTGTGGAGTTCGTCCGAATATTAGGCAGTATTGAACGCATAATCAAAAGAAGAAAGGCGTTCTCTGCGTTGTATCTTGATGCATTTTCACACAGAGGTACGCAATAATGTAGGGAGGATGTTTTCTCTTGTCTTTGATATATCAAATCTGCTATTTAATTTTAAAAACATTAATTAGCTAAGTTTCGTATGAAAGTTTCCCTTGCAGTAAATGCGAGGCGAAGCTCACCGGCGCCATCTTGTGCATCAGGAACATATTGCAGAAGGTCCGTCACTTTTTTGGGTCCCCATGAAACATTTCCGTTGTGGTCCACGCATTATATTTCTTAGTTTTCACTTGTGTTGTCAACTTGATGAAAATGTTTTCTTAACGTGCTGGTGTTTTCTCTATTTGCATGTGTTTTCATAAGTGCATTTATTACTTTATAGACATGCATTCCTAGATAGAAGGATCTGTATAGACTTAGCAGTGACATATTACCTACTGTATACTGTGGAACTGTTCTAAAATTGATGCCTTTGAACAACTGTCCAATTGGTGAAGATTTTGCAGAGCAATAGAAGCATGTCATAAGATAGGCCCAGACACGTCCTGTGCTCACCATAGTAAGACACAACAGGAGTCTGTCATAGATTTACTATATGATATCAAAAGGCACTGGTATTCTAAACATCCAGCTGAAGTGATTAAATCTCTTGATGGCAATGTTTTCTCTAGTTTGCCTCCTTTTAACTGTTTTTATGCCAGAATTATTTCCAATAAAATAAATTATCCAATAAAAAATTATTTCCACAGTTCTTGAAGCTGACTTCTTTTATTTAATTTTAATAACTTTATTTTTTTAAACTGTTGAGACTGCTCAAACGGATGTATTCTGCTGATAACACAGATGAAGTTTGCAAAAGGGTAAGTTACTTATTCTGATGATGACAAAGGTTATTGTTTCATTTACAAGACGCTTTTGTTGTCGCTGTTGGAGAGACCACCGGGTTAGCAGGGAGCAGTCAGATCATAGAGGGACAAGAGGGGTCTGATGGCAGGCTGTGATAAGCAGGTAAGCTTCTGCCTCTCACCATATTGTCAGCAGGTCCAGACAGATCTGTCAAGAGCAAGAAATGGAGCCGCACATGTGAAAATGAATACAAAGCATTCATCTCCCACTGCAGATAGGAGTACATAGTCTAACATTGTGCTATGAAGTTTTTCTTCTGAAACACAAAAGAAAATTCTGTCATCTTACCCTCATAGTTCTTTACCTATCTATAACTTTCTAATGTGGAGCACAAAAGTATAAGAATTACATTTTTTTTTCCATGTAAGTGCGGTGAATAGGGGCAAGAGTCAAATTTAACCCTGGTTTTATAACAATAAAAGTGTAGTAACCATTTTTTTTGCCATATTGACTACCATATATAATTTTTTTTCTTCAATTTGTAGTAAAGCCATGGTTAATTTTTGTAAGAAAAAAAGGATGCAAACACACCATAAAAGTATCATAAAAGGACTCCATAAGCTATTTTCTATTTTTCTTCTTTTTGGAACAACTATTGTTTTAAAGGGTTACTCCATCCCAAAATGAAAATTTTGTCATTAATTACTCACCCTCATTTGTTCCAAATTAACATGATCAACATCTAGAAACATAGCAAGGAGATCAGCAAAACAATCCATGTGACATCAGGGATTCAACTGTAATTTTACAAAGCACAAGAATACATTTTGTACATTTCTTATAAATTCTATCTTATTTTAGATGCTATGAATGCAAAACAAAAAACAAAAAAAAAACAGCCACGGTCATAATGGGCTGATTAATAATAATAATAATTTTGCTTAGTCATGTATTTCAGAATAGCCTACTTTACAAGTTTTAGATCCTGTGGTGTTAGTTCAGAAAATATAAACAAGTCTTTTTTTAGTTATCATTCTATATTAAAGCTTGCACAACGCAGATCTGTTTCCTTGAATAAACAAAATTTGATTTCCTTATTCTGCCAAAGACGAGGGAAACCATTCTCACAGCACTTACAGTAACCACATCCTTGACCCAACAGGAATCTCTTTCAGGTTAGTGACAGAGCCCCAGGCCTCAGACTAACAGGCACGTTTGTGGTGAACCATTCCTGACCCTGGGGCCAGTCCCATTAGTCTCTGTGGCACCAGGCAGTACCGAAAGACACACCAAGCTCTTTTTTGTTATCACAAGAGGGTCAAGAGAGCTTGTCCTCTACAAATTTAAGGCAGGGATGGGCATTTAAGTAAACCCCTTCACAGGTCATAATACTTTTTGGTCCTTGGCATTTTGATTCGCCATGATCACATATTCAACAAACGCATTTAACATTCTGCCTCTTTGTTAAGCTTGAATGTGGATTCAATTTACTCCATGTAAACAGAAAATAAGTAAGGGCCTTCTTCTGCAGGACTCCCACAGTCTCAGCTGAGAGTATTTCTCTAGAACTTCCTCTCACAAGCGTATGAATCAGTGTTTATAGACATTTAGCTAAATCTGGCTGAATTCAATGTGCTGAAAGGCGATCATCCTGAGGTGTGTCTCATTTGGGCATGGCTCATCTGGGTGGCAGCTGAGAGCTGTCAAGGATGAAGACATTGGAAAAAGGCGCATGTAAGGGATACGGCTGTTGGCATTGGTAGGAAATAAGCCAATGGTGTTTCCGCTGCTGATTCGTTCTTTCCCATCGTGGCTTCCAAGCCTTTTTTATTGTGCCTATTAAAACAGAATAAATACACCAACATCCTTTGTGAAATTGTTCCTAAACTCCTATGTGTAAACACACTGAATGAGAACTATTTCTCCAGAAGACTTTAAGGTTTATGACTGATCACCAGGCCGGAGATTTGTAATTGTATTCTCATACAATGCCTTTATATATGCATGCATTACCCCCTGAAGAAATCAACATCTTGACTGCCAAGTGTCTCCAAAAGTGTTTAATTAGGTTACCACAGTAAGAAAACCTTCATTTTTTTCTCAGCTGAATTCAGCCTGCAGCCAACAGCAGTGTTTCCTCTCGTTTGGGAAGCTTAAAGCTTTGATTCTTTGCCATACATTGTGTATTTTTCAGTGCAGGCCTGTAATTATGGTGAATTATCAGGAAGTTGAGTTTCCAGCGGTTTACTGTTGATTTAGACTCTAAAGACTTTAGAACAACATTGGAACAAACACCTTACAAGGACCATTTCTTGATTGTTGCTGCATTTGCAGGCATGTTAGATGCATGTAAAACCTCACGTAGCATACACAACAGTCCCTATGAGAAAGGATCTCATGAGTTTGCTTGCCTATATAATCTTAAAGCTATTAAAGTTACATGTATTTGACTTGCTGTCTGCAGTGGAGGGGCATGAGGAAGCAGCTTCAGTTCAAACTTAAATATACCCCCCTAGTGATATTGCTAATGCTAGGTAGATGATAGCAGCAACTACATGTCACCTAATTCAAATGGTATTGAATTGACTGTTAGACTGGGGTTAGGGTTAGTTAAATAAGATGACATGTACTTGCAATGTTATTTTTAGTCACATTTTTAGTGTATTTTTGGGGACCATCAAAATAGTCTTAGCATATATTAAGCAGACAGTCTATACTTTGATGAGCTGACATGTAGTAAGTAAGTATTGTATCATATATAATGCTCCTAAAATTGGCTTCATGTCTTTAAGCCAAATACAAGAATTCTTAGTCTGATTTGAAGAGAAATATGACATGTTCTTGGCAGGCTTGTGAGATTCACCCTTTCAGGTGATTTTCTTCTGATGCTGAAGTGTATTTCTTGCCTCAATGCCAGGTTAAAGCCATGTTTCACATGTGTTGATCAAGTCTTGAAAACTGAATTAAGTACTTCTGGACTAGTCTGAGCAAGAGCTCGGCCCATGTGACTTATTAGATTTGTAGCTTGTGAATGCTTCTGTCTGTGATCTCCCTGACCAGCATCACAAAACAGACATTCCTGCCATCATAGATCATAGATAGAGGGAAGTGGCACCTCAGGGTCCTTCAGGTCAGATAACAACCTCTCCTCCTGACCCTAGTTATTAAGTTCTAGCTCTCTGTCTCTCTCTCTCTCTTTTCCTCGGCTGGTAATTTGATTTATACAGTGATACTTTTTAAAGAGCTGCCAAGAAATTGTACAAAAGGATGGGAAGGTCTCTAAGTAGTTGGGAGAGACATTCCCCTGTGAACTTACTTCAGAGTGTAATTATAACCATGTAGAGATCGTTCTTTGAGATTTATTGAATAAAGAACACAGAGTAGCTATTCAAGACAAACAAGATTTTTATTTTAAGGGAATATTTATCAAAGGTTAAAGGGATGGTTCGCCTGAAAATGAAAATGCTGTCATCAATTAATCAACCTCATGTTGTTCTAAACTGATCTTTCTGTCTCTCGTGGAACACTCTTGTCCATAAGTTAGAAATGAATGATAGCTTGGACAGTTAAGCTCCAAAATGCATTATTATACATTATTTTTCAATGAATTTCAGTAAATAATAACTTGAGTATGACTTAAGATAAATAATGTACAAGTTGTATGGATTTATAATACTTTTTAGGTCACTTTTGGTTGTCATGTAATGTTAACTGCGAAACTGTACTAGATACTACTAAAAGTAGTGCTCTCGCTCTCCGTGCTTCTGTTTGGTTTTAAGAGAGGTCAGGGAGGCAGAGAAAGATAGAGTGAGTGAGGTTTATCTCTTATCTGTCCTTTGGTGTCACACACTCTGATCATTGATTCAACATAGAACAGGATCCAGACTGTTTGTCTTTCTGTCTGCCTGGAGTGAGACTGTTGGTCTTACTGATTAAAGAAATGTTTGGCACTGAGCGTGGTTAAAACACAATCTCAAATACCACATGACTACAGTACTGCCATACTCAAAATTGTAAAAAGTTATAAATTCAACTTAATATCAAACTTAATAAATGATATGACCATTTGAATCTAACCACATGATGTCAGAAAGTGAAAGTCAGCTATTCATTATCTCTTACTACAACAATATGGGTGCTTTTCTATATCAGATATCATATATATTACACATTTCATTATTACAAAAACAATTTAATATTACTTCAAATTAAAAATCACTAACAAGACCTTTGTCTCAAAATTTATTTATAATTTTAATGATTCTCATTTGTTTGCTAAATAAATAAATAAATTAATATGGTAACACTTTACGCATATATACATAAATGGTTCAAAATTTTACTTGAGATGAGATCAAAGTCCTTTTACATCACTATCATACTCATCAATTTAGTGAGCCCTTTGTTGTATATTCTGTTCTACTTGATAGTGATCCAAAAAAACAAGCAAAAAGCCAAAGATACACACCAGTGGTTAAAAATCAAACAAAGATATATATATAAAAAAGATAATCCAAATGAAATGTGATTTAGGATTATAAAACAATAAAACTTCTAAGGGGGTGAATACTTTTTTATAGACATTGTATTATGTTCATCTTCATTTCTACTGTATGCCCACGCATGATGCCTCAACATACGCATTGTTCAATTCAATCCACCAAATAACCGCATCTGACATGCATGACAGTAAGTGCTTGCTAATTACAGCTCAAATGTTGCAGGACAAGGTTTTGTGTCACCAGCCTTCCGGAACAATCCACCGATTGTTGTGTGAGTTGATTAGGCAGACAGGGCAGGGTTCTTTCCCCCCCAATTATCTCCATTTGGGAAAGTATTTTCATGCCTCTATGCTCACGACAGAAAGAGTGTGGGAGTGGTTGGAGAAGTGGAAAGGGGGGTGGGAAAAAGCTGAAAATGTAAGATCTGTTAGTTGATGGTGTTTATGAGGTCTGCTTGGAGGTCCTCTCCAGGGTATTTAGTTCGCTTACAACCCCAGCGTGGCTGAAGAACACCAACATTGTGCCCAGAGAAAAGAGAGGAAGAAACAGTTCACATACCAGTAACAAACCAAACAAAAGATATCAGATTTTACCACTCACCATGTGACATTTTATGAATGAATGCAGCTCGTTTGTGAGTTTAATTGTTGTTGATAAAATAAGAGGCATTCGTTTTAACACTTGTTTTGTCTTTCTTATGCACTTTAATATAGTAAAGATATTTTTATTTAAAAGCAAATGGAACTGAACACTGCAGAAAATATAGGCTACTCTTGACATTCCTCCAATTTGTAAACTAACAATCTCTCTCTTCCTCTCTGAAAGGTATGAGTATAACATTAAATTAAATTTAAATATTCTAGAATAAATTGTTGGAATAAAAATTAAAAACGCTACTTTTTCTGGCTTATATCATAGAACATATTCTACAAATCCTAAATGCACAGAATATTTTGAATCATTTTACAAAACGAGTTTGAAATAACACAATAAACCACCAAATTGTCACGATTTAGTTTTGTTCAGTTCTGTTATTCTCTGTGTTGTATTCTTGGTTTTGTTTATGTTTCATTGTGTGTC
>JAUMHE010000043.1:2468416-2489289 GCA_032359235.1 Enteromius mattozi
GATGGCAGTGATTCTCAAGTTGTGTTCCTTAGTTCCTCCATGTTCTCCGACTCCGTGAAGGTCAATCAATCAGGTGATCTCTTGGCCTCTGTAAGCAGGCCTTCAGTGCTCAGTTATCGCAGCCTGTTCCCTTTTTTACATTACCAATGCAAAATGTCATATGAGCTACTGTTTTTTCATTTTTTTCACTATGATGTTCAAAACACATTAGTAGCCTAATGCAAGAGTGGCTATTTAAAATGCTTTTAATGTTTTATATTTTTTTACAGCCATACAGTGTCATCCTGCAACTGTTTTGCAGCATATCAAATGTCCCAAACACTATTTTTAACTGTCCAAAATTGGCAAAAATGTTGTTTTTACTCTCTAATAGTCAAAACATGTTCAAAAAAATATGTGTGCATGTGTTATTAATGCATTAAAAACAGTCAGGAAAAAATACTGCTGTGTTCAAGGCAAAAATAAAGAGTTTTCATTCTATTACACAAAGGTGACTTTAGTGTGTTTTATGGAAATTCGGACCATGAATCCACATATATGGACATAATTTTTCTCTAAAAGTACATCATATCAAAAGATGATACTTAGGTTTTATTCTAATTAGGTTAAAATATGCCTAAATAGCAAAGAGAAATAAAAAATGCATGTAAAAAAACAGTTAGTGTGAAGAACATTTACTAATCTAAAGAACCTTTGTCCACTGTAAAGAACCTTTTGTTGAATGAAAAGGTTCCATGGATGGTAAAGTCTTTTTGTGGAACTATTGATGGTAATAAAAAAAAACTTTATTTTTAAGAGTATAAACATGTCATTAGGATCAAAGGACCAAAACAATTATTTTAGGGATCTGCCTATATTTCCCCTAAGACACAACCTATCATGGAGACTGCAGATGTTTTCTACCAGATATTTTCTGCATTGCTGCATTGTGTGGTAATATTGTTTCCACCGCAGCCCACCTAAGAAAGACAATTAAAAAGAGTGAACTAAAGCAATCTATTGATATTGATATGAAACACAAAGTTGCATTTGCAGACTCCCGTGACTAACTTCCTTATATGGAGTTTGTAACAAAGGCCTGATATAATCCAGTCTAATTAGAAAGATGACCCTCGGCCATATGCTGGAGAGGAATCTTGTTATCTCTCTAATGGAACTCTGGGTTTCAGATGGAGCCAGAACCTTTGACAACTCTTACAGTGATAAATTCAACTTTACACCTTGGAATTTTGGTTCATTAGTTTTTCAGTACGAGTAGAGATATGTGACCTTAGTGGGACCAATTACAGAGGCAGGGTTAGAGAATTAATTTGTCGTATTCTGATTCTTGATAGTCACTGCTCTAATGCTGACCTTTTCAATAAAACTTAGTTCCTCATAATTTAAGGCAATGTGCAAGCCTTGTAACAAGTTTTTGTTATATCATATTGATTATAAAATAATAATTTTATTGAATATTTGTTTGGAAGATGTGTGGATATAATTTATAATATAGAGATTTTAATATGTCAAACATGGAGTCTTGGCAATAAACAAGTGGATACTGACCTTACAATGCAACATTGCTTAAAGATTTCTAGCTTACTGTGTGCTGAAATTGCAAGTGAAAACAATTTACAAGCAGTAGTTTCTCCCCAGGTTTTTTTTTCTCCATACTATCACCAATGGAGTTTTGGTTTCTTGCCGCTGTCACCTCTGGCTAAGCTCTGGCTTAGTTGGGGTAACCTCATTTCCAGTGATATTTTCGACTTTATTGCAGATACTGTTTAAACTGAACTGAGCTGAACGATAACATCACTGAATTCAATGATGAGCTGCCTTCGAATTTTGAAAATTGAGTGTTTACTAACATATTTTTGCATTACTGACTTGACATGACAGTGTTTGCTGCATCAATATACCTCCACGTGGCATGGAGGCATATTTACATATACTGCTTAATGCAGCTCAGAGGTGACATGAATGCATTTACAATGCAATCACAATTGCATAGCATAAATACGTTTTGTAGTTAAGTAATTAATTAATTACATTTTACCTACAATCAAAACCCACCATCTACTGTCCTAATTAGTGAGTCACTGAATCATTTAATTTATTAATTCAGAAACAAAGCATGTACCATTATTTATTAATTCGTTCATTCATTCAGGCATTAATTTACATATTTGGTAACACTTTCTATTGTAAGAGTATTCTTAAGGCATTATAATGAATGCATAATGCATTATAAATAACTTTAGTATGTATCATCTCATGAATATTCATAAGAACTATTATGATGTGTTATAATATTCACTTATTTGTGGTTATAACTTTTAAGAGTATGATCATTTATAACACTCAATGAACACAATCCATCCATTTAAGTTACAATGGATTATGTTTTTCATAGTTATAATACATTATAAGTCTCATTTCTTGTCATTTTGTTACTTTACTTAAATACCACTTATAAGTAATAATAATAACAATACTTTTTTTTATCAGATAAGATGAATGTGTAATTTGCTTTGAACATTTTTTTTTATTATTTAATATCAGTTTAATTTTGTTCGGGTAGCGCCGCGTTTCTGTCCCACCACTCATCTTCGGCGCTGCCGCTTTGTGTGGGTAGTGTCAGTAGACGAGGCCGTGGTCTCGGGGTTCGGCATTACCAGTAAGCAAAGGCCTTTGAGCTTCTCTGTTTTCGCCGGAGTTGGTGGTTGTATGTATTGCCGATTTCCAAAAGGCTTTGGCAATCATAGATGTATTTGGGAGTGATTTCCTTGTGAATTACCGGTAAACTGACACTATTTTGAGACAAACAGATGACATTAAAGGACATAAAAACAAAATTTTTTGGACCCAGAGTAGCCGCTGCGTTTGAACGCCCCGTCATCTTGGATCATCTAACACAGGTGCCCCACAGGGCTGTGTGCTCAGCCCGCTGCTCTTCACGCTGCTGACCCACGACTGCACTGCCAAGTTCAGCTCCAACCACATCATCAAGTTTGCTGATGACACAACGGTGGTAGGTCTCATCAGCAACAACGATGAAACACACTACAGAGAGGAAGTGGCACAGCTGGTTGAGTGGTAAGACAAAGGAGGTTGCGATGGACTTCAGGAGGAACTCTGCTGACCACTCCCCAGTTGACTTGACTTGACTTGACTTGATATGCTAACACTTTATTTTGATGGTTTCTCAACAGACATACTGAGTATAGGATACTTTACATGTGTACATTCTACTCAACCCTGCTCTACCTAAGTCTACTAATAGTCTTAGGCTTATATAATAAACATTGCTTTTTTCAGTAAAAAAGTATTAGCTAGCTCACATAAGCCTCACATGATACACTCAAATAACACTCAGCACCCTAACCTCTCACAAGATGTAAGGTACTGTGCAGATTTTAAATAAACAATGTCAAGATATTATATTATATAGTCCATTAAAAATTAAGCAGATTTAATATGGTGTTCATTGTGTGTTATAAATACTTTTAAAAGTTATGATCACAAAAATTTAAATATTATAATGCATTACAATTGTTTTTATCATTATTTGTGAGATTTTATAGTACATAAGGTTTTGTATAATGCATTATGCATTCATTATAATGCCTTAAAAATACCCTTATAATGTATTATAAATACAGGCTTCATAGAAAGTGTTACCATATATTTTTTTTTACTTGCCATCACCAGCATTTTTTAACACACACACTTTCATGGCCACAGCATATGTTTTGTGGGAAAAAACAAACAAATAAAAAACTCGCACACATTTAGGCCCTGTCAACACAAGCGTGGTTATTTTTACAACCACAGCTTTTTCTGTGAGGTTTGGATGTTCGTCCACATGTAAACGCTGAACCAGGTCACTGAAACTGAAAATTTTTGAAAGCTCCTTCCAGGGTGAATATTTTCAAAAACTCAGGTTGCAGTGTAGTGTTTCATGTCGTGTGGACATGGCCTTAGTGATCAGTGAAAAGAACCATGGAGAAGTGTTGTCTCAGCACCCCTAACTCAGTTCAATCTCTGGTTACAGGGACTTTGGACAAGCCTCTGGAGGCAGATTGATTAATTGATTCAACCCAGGCTCATTGGAAATACGTGCCTCTACATACATTTCTGCAACCCGGTAATTATTTACTTTACTGCAGTTTCAAAGTGAAATGTCCAGAGAGTGGCGCTAAAACACGTTAAATACGTGACCGTGGCATGTTTTTATTACATTGGTACAGGTATGTATTGCAGCATACTGCTTGAGGTAAATTTTGTGGCCATTCAGATTTTGAATATCCTGTGAGTGTCTCTAAAGATTAATGTCCTATCATGTTGGAAATATCCCACACCAAACCCAAACTTGGGCAGCTTTCCGTCCGAGTTGACGGACGAGGTGGCCGGCAATGAAGTTGCCCACAGAGCCGGAGTCGAAGAGGTGAGTGGAGACATCCTTTCGCACATAGAGAGTATCGTACTCACCACAGGCCGTGGAGGACGATGGGGGCATTCCCGGATGTCCAGCGCCATCCTTCTTTGGCGTTCTCGAGGAGTTAACCGTTTTAAGTCTACTTGCATGGGCTCATGTGTGGGTTCTGGAGGGCTTGGTGTAGCCGGCGGGCTGGGAGAGGTTACTACAGTGCTCAGGGATGTCGAAGCATAGGATTTCACATGGGCAGAACTACGGAGGGTGAGCTGAATGAACTTCTCCAATCCAATCGAATCATCATGCGTGGCCAGCATGAGACAGAGCTGTGGTTCCAAACCCTGACGAAAGGTGGTGATTAAAGATTGTTCGTTCCATCCGCTGGCCGCGGCTAGAGTACGAAACTTATATATTATGAGTATATTCATGAATAGACATATGATCTTGACGAAGATGATAGAGTTCCTCACCCGCTGATGTTTCAACATTAGAGTGACTGAATACCTCCAAGAAATGCTGGGTGAAAGCCACATAGGTTTGTACTGCCGGGCCAGCCTGATTCCACAGCGTTTCAGCCCATCATAGCGCCGGTCCTGTCAAGCAAGAAATAACAAAGCCAATCTTGGCATTACCGGAAGGATACACAGCGGGATAGGTAGCGAAAGCGATGGGGCACTGTAGTAAGAATCCCCTGCAATCTCCCGCCATGCCGGAGTAGGGCGCCGGTCGGACCATGGGACATATGATGGCAGGAGTGATGTTTACAGTCTGTGTTGCAGCAATCGGTGCGGGTGAAGGTGGTGGCTGTGCTGGCGTGGCTATTAGTGCTCGTCGGAGGTTGTCCACTAGTTCCTGGAATGGATCTGAGGAACTCATGCTGCCTGATCGGTTTGGGTCCGAGCTTCTGTTAGGAAGCGGACTACACACAGGAGGTAAGTGATAAACAGTTCTTTATTTTCAGGCAGCAGAGGATAAACAGAGTTTGGGATGGGATAAATGGTAAGTAGACAGACAGATGATAATATGGAATAACAGGAATGATGTAGTTGTAATGAGAATGCCTTCTCTTGCAGATAGGAGAGATCAACGTGAAGACAAACAGACAATGGAGAGACAATGGGGAGCCACAACCACACACCACACTTCCGGGGACGATGGAGACACAGCAAGGAATTCCAAGGAGCCTGGAGGGAATACACAGAGCGAGGAGTACACAGGAGAATCACACAAGGTAAGTATAGAGGTAAGTCTTTACATAGTAGAGATCGGTCTTGAGAACTCAGAGTCCACTTATAAGAAACGAGCTCGGACGCTGGTTGTGATGTGATGTGTGGTTTTATGTGTTGCTAGATGATGTGATGATTTGATCCAGGTGCAGGTGACAGGTGCAGGTGATCAATACTCTGGTGAGTGTGAGCGCTGTGATTGGAGGGTGGAAGAGCCTGTCAGAGGAGTCAGAGTCTGTGACAGTTACATTGCTTTCATTGCTGTAAAAATGAATAGTATGAAACATCCTTTCTGCAGCCCTATACAGGACAAACATTATGGTGAATGAATAGATGGATATTCTAATCAATTAAACAGGCCTATATGAACATTATGTAAAAATGCGGTTTAGGTCTCTCAATTGTCATTGGTTATTTTGCCAAACAGAATTTTGCAGGTTGGGATTTTTGTGATTTTTGGAGCTTGACAGTCACAATTATTCTCTAATGACTCATACATCTCATACATCATCAGAGTCAATGCTGATTTGCTGCTGATTGTTTAGAAACCAAATTTTTTGCACTCTGCACTATTCTTTTTTCTTTTTTTACCAAATCTGTTTTGTTATACAGAAAAAAGACTATAAAAGCTTTATTTTTCAGATTTTGTACAGTGTTTTCTAATAGTCTAAAAGGCTCAGGGGAGGCAATAAAACCCTGTACATTTCTGCTTGGCGTTGAACAGAATACTGGTGATCTAGAAACTGGAGTTATTACTATAACATATCTTGTTTTGTTTCTCAGCCATGTTATCATTGTGTCATATAACTCCAAGTACTTGCAATTAGTCAAGTTAACACATGAACACAAACTCTTCTCAGAGCAAACCAAGCAGAACTGGTTTCATGATATACGCATTAGTTACAATCTGGAGGACTAGATAAACATGACCTTGTGCACCATAAACTGTAGCTTCAAGGTTAAGAAAGGTCTATGCATGAATTAGATGTAATATAAGCTATATTTTATGCTGAATGCATGTGGTCTTTTGGGGTCAATCTGAGTTATAGATCAAGAGTACCTCACACATTTAAAAATGCTTTAAGTCCAAGGTGTGAGATCTTTGGATCAGCCAGCATCATCACTAAATAAAAGTGCCCTTTGTGCTTTCGATGGCATTCGGTAGTCCTGACTACAGTTTGCTGGCTTGTATTACACAGTGCCAGGCTCTGCATTCCTCTGACAAGCAATGTAAGTAGCTGTGTGCTTGATGGATGACTCTTATTTTCTTGTCAGCCTTGAACTACTTTAATGTTTATCTTTATATCTCCCTGATGGGCTCCCATTCATCTCGTACAGTTTTCAAAAAGGAGGAATGAGAGTGAGTATCTCAATCAATAGCAATGTAAAATCAAAACACATGGATACCTGTTCATCTCACCTGCTTGAGACAATCCATGTATGGGCTGGTGAGAAATGTAAAACTTTTTCTGTCTCTGGCCAAATTAAAAAACTCCAAAGATACACATTACTGTAATAATTGCGGCTTGAGCGTTCGGATCCATATGCATCTCTTTATTCAGATCAACAGGCAAAGTCAATAAATAGGCAAACAGAAACAACGTAGACAGGGCAAAATCAAGGTCGGGGTACACAGGCACAGATCGGGGCAACTAGCAAACAATCAGAGCACAAGAAAACAGTCCGAGGTCGAAAACAGAAAATAAACACAGGAAGGAACGCTTAGAATTGAGGCCGGAGCAAATCAAGACTTTGCAATGATTATCTATGTGACTGTGGTTTAAATGCAGTTGTTGATGAGTGAGTGAGTGAGGTGATTAACAGCAGCTGTGAGATGATTACAGGTGTGGGTGTGTAATGCATGATGGGATATGAAGTTCATGAGAAAATGAGTCCAAGGGAGGTGTGGTGGATGCGGATGCCCTCTAGAGGCGGTGGCCGGGAACTCAATCCTGACAATTACAGGTAATATGCAATTTAGATACCAGTCTGTAAATATACCTTTAAGAAAACCAGCTGGCAGCCTACAGTTCAGTTGAGTTAGAACAGGGCTGTCCAATCTCGGTCCTGCAGGGCCGGTGTCCTGCAGAGATTAGCTGTAACTTGCCTCAACACACCTTCAAGGAAGCTTCTAATATGCCTAGTAAGAGCTTGATTAGCTGCTTCAGTTGTGTTTGATTAGGGTTGGAGTTAAACTTTGCAGGACACTGGCCCTCCAGGACTGAGTTTGGACACCCTGAGTTAGAACAATTATTATAAAGTCTTCTATAGGTCCTAAACTGACTTGTACATTATCACAAAGGAAAAGAGATATGCACTTGGCTTCACTGCATAATGAATAATAATCTAATGTGCTCTTGAAAATTAACACAGACAGGTATAACATTTATTTACATTCCTATATGCAAAATCATTGAACTTGTTTAATCTCTGAAAGACAACAGATATAGTTCTGGTTCTCTAATGATTTTAAGCTCATTATAGCAAAGCAAGTAAACAATAATATGTGCAGTTTGCCATCCACCATTCTGTTTTAAAACAAAGTCTATAAGGCAGAAGAGCCATTTATAGTTTTAACACTGTCTGTTTAAAAACAGACTGCTATAGAACAATCTAATGCATTTTGAGGGAGTGGAGATATTCCACAGTTGAAAGTGATATTTACTGTATGGCTTCAGACAGATAGAATTTCCACTGTGTAGGCAGAGAGCCATAAACATGTTTCCTCAGCAACAACTGCAGTGCTTGAGATGAATTGATAGCATACAGCATGTTATTTCAGGTGATGCCTTCTGTTTTTCAATAGTGAGGCATCATTTTATTTCTCTCCAACTACTCCAAAGGTGAAAGATGATCTGGGATTACACTGAAATCTGTTCAGAATGTCTGAGCTTTCTGGCAGAAGCATATTTCTACAAGATGTTCAATAATGTTTCAGTAATATTCAATAAAACATCACTGCAGCATGGCACAAGCTTTTAAGTTTCCAATAAGATAAAATCCATGATTAGTTACTGAACTGGCTTGGGGCATTTGTACAAGGTAGCAGTTACCATTCAATTTTCTAAGTAAAAGGCATGTAAACAATTTTGGATAGACAAAAAATTTAAACATGCCTCTTAAGGTCTCAGCAAAAGATACAATGTTAAGGTTTTTACTTCATATTTTGACTTTAATAAACCACTAGAGATTTAACTGTTTATACATAAAATGACAAAACAAACCTACCTAATATATATTTAAAGCTGTAAAATAACATAACCATTATTGTGAAATGGGCATGAATCAATAAGGTTGTGGGGTGAACATCTATCTTTGAATGGATCAATTTCAAAGGCTTTAGTCTCTATTTGTTATTTATATATTTATAATCATGTCACAGAAGAAATATAATGCTTTTGGCTTTCACTCTACTCGTGTTCTTAAAAAACATAGCTGGAGCTATAATTCATTTCTGAAGGATAAGCTGGCCATTACCACAAACATTACCACAAGATGACCTGCAATCATATTACAGGTATTGCAAGTGACAGCTGACCCACTGTATAGTTATTGTTGCATTTATATCATCGCTTAGGCTCCATTGCTGATTGTTGTTGTCCAGCAGTATTGAAACAGGTATAGAATGCATTAATTTAACAAAAATCATTTATTTACAAAGCTCGCATCATGTTGATCTTGTTTATTAAAACATATAAATGTGGCTTACTGTATGTGTCAAAATGTGTTTAATTTCTTGTTTTGAAACATATTTGGATGCATAAGCCACAATGCCACATTTAAAAATTTGAATGTAGATAACAATGTAATGCATTGCATACATGCATACATAAAAATGTAAGATTTGCAGATTGCAAAAGCTCATTCCAAATCATCAGTCCTTATTCTTCTGGATCTGTCTGCCACCTCTGACATAATCACATCCTTCACTTGACATCAGAGTAACCTCACTTCACTGGTTTAAATCTGACCTCACAGGTACTGTAGGTCTTACAGGGTTCTCTGAAGGAGAGATGTATTCATCAGTGATGAAAGAACATCACTTGCAGCTCAACCTTGTAAAGACTGAGGTTTATCTGGTTCAATTACCCTAACTAACTCAGAAATCTTGGCATAATCTAGAACATGATGAACAGCTGACCTTTAAAGACCACCACTCGCTCATGCAGGTTTGCATTGTATCAGGAATATAAGGATCTTTCTAATGGAGCATGTTGTACCACTTGTCATATATTTTTTATCATTATGTCATATTTTGTTAATATATATTTATAAAACTCATAAACCCCATTTCTACATTTCATGAGACACTGCTATAGTTTTCCATTCCATATACATTCCATATTTAAATAGCATTGCACACAAAGAAAGTAAACTGTAATAAATCACAGTATGTAAAGTAAAAAAAAAAAAAAAAAAAGACAACACATCTGTATTCAGCTTCCTACAATGAGCTGAGTTCAGGAGGAAGAGCAGAATATCCCATTTGGATACTCCACGGTGTTGCGCTGGGACAGTGCATGGAGCAAACAGCTGAGTCGTCCTCGCTCATGTCTCGTAGGATACTGAGCTGCTGCTCCCACTGCAACAAACTTATATTTCTTGCAGCTGTGTGCATCTACAGATAAAATAGACAAATAACGATGTGCCTTACAAATTGCATTAATGCATATTATTAAAACAGTTCAACTGAATGTTAACAGTGTCATTTTATGCAATCTGAGTTTTAAATATAAGACTTTAAGTATCAAGTCACCCCAAAATTATACACTTTACAATAATTTTTTTTAATAATAAGATTTTTAACCCAGAGTGTCGTACACTGTACATCAATAACATGTGTATCAAGCCTTTTATTTCTGGGATTCAACCCATACTCTGCTTATTGAGCTACAGGAACATTGATTCATAACAATTATAAATGAAATAGAATATGTTCAAATTAACAATAACAAATTAATAAATGTGTGTAAAATATTGAAAAGTTTAGTTAATAACACCTACTGAATTGACTATGAATTAACCCTTTTTGTGAAAACAATATTAGATTTTGTCAAGTTAGATTTTAATAATGTCTGTGATCAGTGATATTGACACTGACACCATTTCAGAAAGGCCAGGGCATTCTTCAGATTTTATCCATTTACTTCCATTGAAGAAAGAAAGTCAAACGGATTTGGAACAGTTTTCCATAATCTGTGGAATTTTGCACCAGATTTGCATTACCAAATGCCCTCATGTAAATTTCCAGATAAAAGTTCTGGAGAGTTACACAACAAACTAGGTCCTCTAGCCTTGATGTATTTTATATGGTCTGTGTTGACTCACTAACTGTATGAGCAACACCTCTAGATATCGAATAGGTTTTATTAGACAACCTTTGTTACTGTGGCTCATAAATCATCTTCTTCTGTTGACAGTCTTGTAGAAGACTCAGGAAAGAGCTCTTAGCTCTGGGCTTTCTCATCAAGATACTAAGAAATTTCAGTGCACCCACTGTCATATCTAGTATAGACCTGTCCACATTCATTACTTTCAGTGTGTTTATTAGAGAATTATACTCTTTTCTTTTTCTTTTATGTCTGGAATGGGTTTGTGCAGGTGTATTGTTTCTCAGCTTCTTCACATATCCAAGAACTAATAAAAGTTTAAATAAGGAGGCAAACTTTTAAATATTTAGAGGTTAGTTTTCATTCAAAGATCAAGTACGAGGAGGCAGAAGTATGCCAAGAGAGCATTGATCAGAGATATGGCTCCAATGACCCCAACTTCACCTAAAGACAGCCAAGGCTCACATAAAACAAATAAAAGGTCTCCTCAGAGACCAATGAGTATGAAACAGAAAGCTGAAATGCCTTAAAAATATCATAACAGCATTTTCTGCTCTGCTGCACTTCACTACGTTTTTGGGAAAAAACTGATAAGCACTGTAAATTGAGCTGGTAGTAACGTATGGTTGCCAAGAATTTCCAGATGGTAGTTTTTTTGTGGGGAAGTGTTTCTGTTTGTTACTTTAAGGTAATAAATTCAGCACACTGTAAAATCCATGAACGATGTTGAACTATGATAGACATCTTTGTTGTTGTGCACCATTTCACCTCACAAGAGCTGAAATGAGTCGTGGGGTGAAGAGCCCCCCTCCAAACAGACACCTGAGTTATTGATTCCTTCAGAGGCTGGATGGGTGGCTATATAGAGACTCTGATTATCCTGTTCAAGGGCAGTCCATTTTTGGAAAGTAGATTAAAAGAAGAAAAGAATCTTCAAGTTATCCTGCAAGTAAGTCAAACTTACCATCACCAGAGCCTTGGTTAGAAGCTTTACAGTTGCTTTTGAAAGAATACACAAGAATAAAAAAAATTACAGAATTTTTTTTATGCTAACATATGGTTCAGTTTCTCAAAGCTCAACACACAAAACCACAAAACACACACACAACATGCAAAATATCACACATATGTTGAAAAAGCAAAAATATTTTTGTATATTAACTCCACACACAAACATGAATTAATTAGCCATATGCACACCAAACTACACACAGACGTACAAAATGTAGTGCTGTCAAATGATTAATTGTGATCACATCCAAAATTAATGTTTTTGTTTACAATATATACTGTATACACACAGTATACTGTATATTTTGAAAATATTTCCTTGTATTTCCATGCATATATTTATATTGATATAATTGATATTATATATAAATACTTTAAATGTATAAACTTATTTTCTTAAATAAATACATGCATATCCTATGTCTAGCATACCATTAAGCTACGCTATCTCTTGTCTTAATCTTATGTTTTGTCTTTATGTTCCTTTAGTTATTACATTTTATTTGTGTTTATTCTATATCTCTGGATGCCTTGTCCTAGAATGGGGTAAGTTTTACAACTTCGATTCTCTCTTGTTGTGTAGCCCATTTCTGCAAAGAGGTCATCACTGTCCATTTACAAATGTCCTTTAAATAAGAATATAAATGAAAACAGACAATTTTCTCACTATGGTTTCAACATTACAGTTACATTAAACACTAAGTCAAGTTAAGTCAAGATAAATATTTTTTGTTCAGGTTGAGAAATACATGGTGTTTGGCATTTTCTTGATGCATAACAATATTGAATCAAATTAAGAATTTTCATCATAATATTTTATTATTCTTCAACTCTAAAAGAAAACAATAGGGCACATTGAGACCATCAGGTAAGTCTGAATATTATTATGGTGCGCAACCTACCAATATAGAGGCATCTAAAGCTCAAGTTACTTAATATTAGCTTTTTGTTCATTGAATTGTTGTATAAAAGCAATAAATTACACATTCGCACAATTGTGGTTGGTCTGATTTTCAGCATGGCTATGATTTGTAGTCAGTGTCAGGCTCATTGCCTCACACATACCACTGACTGGGACATATGGGGTTAAATCTTTGTTTTGCCTCATTCAACCTAATGCTCTATAGTGCATTGTATCTCCTCTTCCCTTCTGCTTTCAGTCTGTGAGGTGCTTTCATCACCTGCCATTAAGGTCTGAATAAATATAGAGGCCTTGGTTAGAGTAATGAGATGTCAGCCCTTAGCAATGCCTCAGCCTAATGAATCCTAAGCTGTCCCTCATGCTATGGAAGACTTATAATAGCACAAAGAAAGGTTTCATCCCCCTTTTTCATCAGTCAGTATAGCCCAGGAATGAAAAATGAGTGAACGCTCCTTCAGTTGGAGGATGTAGAGGGGGCTTACCTTCTCCTGACACCAGTGCTTTGTTGCATGTACATCTTTGCAGTTCCTTGCTTTATTCTCAATCTGACTTTCCGCATTTATTTCTTCTTCTTGCCCCTATCTTCACCTATATTTCCATGTTTTCTTTACTTTCACAAACATCAGTGGTTTTGCTCTTTAAATCTGTTATGCTTTACCTCTCTGCTTCTTTTAGCCTTTTCATCTAGCTCTGTACTCCGAATGACAAGCTTCATGAGATAGCAGAATACGAATGAGTTGAAGAACGTCTTTCCTTCTCCTGGGTGTAGACAGTCCGCTAAAATCATAACTTTTAATAAAATTGTAATAAAATATACTCTTAATAAATCTCCCCCCTGAGGCATTATACATATTATTGAAATGGCATTAATGTTATTAAGTTTAAAAGGTCATGGAAGAATTAAACAATCTAAATTAAATGCCATTCAGACCTACGAGTAAAATCAAAATAAACTTGATTGACACCTCTTGTCCCAGTCTCAGTTATGAAACACCTCTTGTTTCAGACTCAGCAGCAAGTGATAATGTGAAATGATGCAATAAAACAATCATTTATTCCTCCTCAATTAGTAGAATAAATTTGGCTTCATATTTTAGTCTAGACATCAGTTAAATCACAAGCTGTCTTTTCTCAGGAGTTATGAATAAGAAATATAAACTGAGCCATGAAGACATTGTGGAATGCACTTCAGGTACTGTTGGCACTTTAATTATTTCATTTTATAACATTCAAAAAGTGCAAATAGGTACAAGTAGTTTTTTTAACATCATTGTCAATGCTACCTTGAGAAGAGTATTTGCTGTTCTTAAGGTGTGCATTCTAGAAATTTCTTACCCAGAGTAATGAAAGAACACATGATGCTCAGCATTTATTTCATTTATCATGCACCTTTTCTCAGGTAAGCCAAAAACTATGTCAGTCCTCTATAAGAGCATAATATTTCAGCACAACAGAAAACACAGACAACTTTCATTTAACCCTCTGATGCTCTCACTTATTCTCATTTTTCAAGCTTTTTACATGATCAAATTCCCCTCTTGTTTTTGAAATAGTATCTGCAAAATTGGAATAATGGTAAATGCTTCTGTTTTATAAGTCTCACAGCATACATATTACGTAACTTGATTCTTAGTTATCAATAATACTGTGGCACTGGATGATAACTACATTCACATACTTCGCTAAATTATCAAAAAATGTAAATTGATATATAAATAGTATACTATTAACATATTATAAAAAAGAAAACCAGTTTTGAATGGAAGTACATAAAACCTGCACTTCTAGGCATGACTTGGGACCCATAAATTACTGTTTTCATGCTACAATCAAACCTTCTGCCCTTCCCTTCAAAAAAATCATTTGTAAGCTGTCTCTCAATATTCCATGTAAATTGAATTTCTCTAACCTTCAGCCGCATTTTGAATATATCAATATCAGAATTAATTAATATGTACAAGGTTCAGTGCTTCATGTCAAAATTGCACAATACATCACACTGTACACTGTAACTGAACATGCTTTACTATATGACCACTATACCTAGCTGTTGTAAAAATGCAGGGAAAAAATCATAAAATTTATATTCTGTAGAAATGGTCCAGCATGTTCCTATCTCGGCTATTTTGAATCATCTTTTACATTTCCCTTTTTCTCAGAACCATTTTATGAGGTCTAATCTAATATTGGCACAACTGAATACATGTGGATTTTCTTGACTACAATTCTAAACTTCTAAACAGATACAGAGGAAATTGTATTAGTAAAAAAGTTGATTAATATATTTCAGACAGCAGCAAAAAAATAAAAATGTGAATATTAAAAATGGTTCTAGAGAAAATACTAGTGAATTTTATATTGATATATATTTAAATATTGCATTTATATTACACATGATAAAAGAATTTAATAGAAATTTAATAATTTAATTATTTATATCACATGATTCTTGTGTAAATGTTCATATTTTTCTATCTGTCCAGAAAAGCCATTTCCTTGTGTATACAACAGCCATTTTATACGTCCTTCTAATTCTTTCTGAGAGTCAGGGTGAACTCAGGACTAATAAATGACTGTGGTGTAAAACATCATTTGCCCTTAATGTGCCACCAAGTTCTCATCGCTCAGGTCACCAGTAAAAGCATTATCATTAATTGTGGACACAGAGGAGCTCATGATGGAAGTGATGGGAATAGAGAGGGATCCAAACCCTTGGCAGCCCTGTCTAAAAGCATGAGTGATGTTTTCTCAATGGGGGAGCAGCCGATAAAGGTGGGGGAGTGGGGCTAGAATGAACCGTTGAACCCGCCACTGCAATTTGGAGTAAACGTCAAAGGTGAGATGATCAATGGAGCAAAGAAGATGAGGTGCACCATCTGTTTTCTGGGCGAGAAAGGGCCCCATCATGATCTCAAGCTGATGCATGCATTCTAGTTCTCTTGTTATCCCATTTACTACATTATCCTAGCAGTGAGTAATACTGGGACACTAAAGAGGAAAAGAGGGCTGATGGGGAGATGGTCAAGGAGGAGAAGCTCACTCATAATCCTAACACTCAGAATCATAATATCGTTTTTGGTGTGGCTTTACACAGATTATGTGTATTTGTATTATTTGGAGACATGCTTTCTTAATAATTGTTTGAATTATCACAAATTTAACCATGTGTTATATACATTTGGGTTCTATCTTTCAAATGCACTTAACTCACATCATTATACAGTGTAATATATGCCAAACAAAATGGATTCACAAATGTTTTGTCAGCTCATTTGACACATTTGAGCTAAAATATATACATGAAGAATATACAAGTTTTTTTAACAAGAAAAATCTATATTTGTCTTTTTTTTTTTTTTTAAACCTGACACTCCAAATATGCAAAGCCATACAGTAATTCTAATAGTCATAATATTATAGCAAAGGTGTTTGCAAATGTTTGCTTTTGATATGTGTGTGATATTTTGAATGCAGTGCTTCATTTGTGCATACAATACAGTATGTACAGTATGAAAGAAAAATTACATCAACCTTGTGTAGTTGTACAGATGTGTATTTACAGTATAGGCCTATTCTGAAGCCACGATTTTTGTGTTACATTGTGTGCTGTAAAAGTGCTCTATGAAATTGAAAACTAGGTAAAAATCCAAGAAATAGTGTATGGTTTTGCAGATTTGGCATGTGGTTCAGGTGTTTGAGTATTAGGTATCAGAAATTGTGTGACAAGTAAAAATTCTGCATGTGTAACAGTTAAAAAAAAAACTGTAAGTAGACAATCAGATGTGTCTGTTAGAAGAGTAATAGAGATCATTACTGATTTAATTAAGCTGTTTGAGTCTGACATAGAAAAATGTGTGTGTGTGTGTGTGTGTGTTGGAAGGAGACAGATGGAAAAAGAGATAGCAGAGAAGTAAATCCTGGTTTGTCAAAATGTTAAAGAAAGTAGATGGGAATACAGCCAGTTTTCTTCCAGGAGGAAACTTCACTGTGCACATATTGTTAAGAAGTCTCAAGGTGAAAATATTTTAGAAAAATCTGGCACTGGACAACCAACCTGACTATGCAACACAAACCATTAATATATTTTCAGAAGTTTCAATAAATTTTTTTTGTATGTCATTGAGCAAAGTATGCATAGGACCTGTTGCATTAACCTAAGAATGTGTTAAATTCTATGCATTTATTGTATCATATTTATTTGCAAGAAACAATTTAGCAGTGAATGTGTTATTTCAATTTGATAAGTATTTTCAAAGCCAAAGGAAGGACAAGTATTTAAATTTAGACACAAGTAAATCTATGCTTTGTTGATACATCACCAGTAGAAGTATTATGAATAAAAAAATTGACATGAAGGGATAATCATGGGGGATGTAAAGTACTACCTCACCCTGAGACTCCTGGCTGGGTATAAAAGTCAATAGTTATTAATAATGTAAGCTTTTCATAGTGTGCCCATGTGTGTGGAAATCCCTTCCAGATGTTGACTGGAACTGAAATACTCAGTCAGAGAGTCTGAACTATGCCTGTGAGGATGATGATGCTCCCTGATGGAAGAAGACATTAGGAGAATAGCAGTCTGTGCCCTGTAACACTTGTTCTCTTTGAAAGTGAATGCATCATAGTTCACGTTATTCACATTTTAATGGTGTATATGTGTAATGTAAAGTTAAACGCGAGCAACTCAAAGACTTGGAGAATATGGAAATTAAGTTATAGAGAGTGACATACTTAAATTATGAACTTTCTGCCAAACAGCCCATCAAAAACAAGGCCAAGTGGACAGTATCAGGTCAGCTTTATACCTCAGACCAATAAGGTCATCTGCAAATAGCAACTAGAACTCTTTTAAGAAACTTCCACCCTGTTGAGAGGAGCTCCCTAGATACTGTGTACCACAGTATAGGGAATATTTCCTTCAGGCCAAAAGGAACTTTAGTCTGTGAAGTAAAAAATGAATATGCCAGCTTGTGCTGTGATGAATAGAACTGTTACAGATAATGTTTTATTTGTTAATATTTTATTGTACTGTAAATTGTGTTGTTTGCTATAACAGCAACAGTCTGCATTTATCTAGATGCCTTTATCTCAAGCAATTTACTATGCATTCAAGGTTTAATCAGTTTGTATGTTCCCTGGGAATTTCCCACATGACCTCAGTGCTCCTGCTAGAGCTGTATCATTGGAGCTACAGAAACATCTGTTATTAAAAGTAGGCTAGTAATGTTTACGTTTTGCTTTAATTTTAGACCAAGTTATGTGGGCAGGCAGTAAATGATTGGGAATTTGAATAACAATTACTCATCTTTATTCGTTCCAATGGGTTGTAGCTGTCTCTGATAAGATGCTAATGTCTTCTCCAATGGCAGCTAATCCACCATTATATTGTCTGCACAGCACAGCAACATTTTGTAGAAAATCTGAATTTGTCTTGTTAAGGTTCATAAAGATCACAATTAACCATGGTTTAAAGATTTGGGGAATTCATGACCTTTATATCAAATTATTGTATGCATTTTTGGGTGATCCTTCTACAGAATCTACAAATAAGCTCCATTTGGTTCCAAACTATCCCAATCTATTTTGCCACCCTCAGACTGTTGGTTTACCAGCTAAAAATAGTTTTAAGTCAGTTCTTTCTATATTTTACTGTAGTGGAAATATCAGTTTACATTTCCAAACATTTATTTTGTCATTAATTGTAATAAACCAGTGAGATTTTTGTTTGCACACAGTCTGACAACAGCCAGTGCTCCACACAAAGATATATTTGGCTAATGCTTGTGTTGCAGCACACTTCAGAAATATTTGAAATCAACTTTTATCTAAAATAAATGTGTACCTGTATATTGCATGGTCTACCTAATTGAATTTAAAGAATGAGCGACCACAAATGTCTTGTTAGCAGTTTGAATCATTTGCAGTAGTGAATATTAAGCATATTAACAGCAGCATTTATACATTTGTGTTTATAATTCGATCAAACATCAGTAATAACCCTGAGGACATGCTGACAGTAATGGACATGAAAACAGGTTAAATAACATAAGCATCCACGTGTACAGGGTGCGATTTGTAAAAAAAAAAAAAAAAAAAGAGGGAGAGAGAGCGGGGTGATTTTGAATTTTACACGACAAAAATCTATATTTAATGTGATCACAGTTTAATAAAAACATTGTCTGTGTTAGGCCTGTTAATTGTACCTAATGGTTTTATTTCATTTGATTCAGATCAAGACTTTAAAGCATGTATTGTGAATCATTTGTTTCAGATCAAGACTTCAAAGCATGTATCGCGAATCATTTGATTTAGATCAGGACGCCACAGTGGGTTCTCAGGATGTTTTTATCTGCACCTGCGATAAAAATAATTCAGCAGAGGCAGGTGTGCACAGACCAGAGGGGGGAAATACCCCCAGCCCCCCGCAAATTGCACCTGCCTGTGTATGTATCTAAGGTTGATGTTTCATTAGCTGTGCTGAGTGTCCTAATGGCTTTATACAATTAGAGAATATTGTTACATTAATAACAGTTATCAATTATTACACATAATTTGTAACATGCTTGTCTGATTACAGTTAAGCCAGTCGCTGTGGTAGCCCAGGCTCACATAGTCATAGGCCGCTATTGTTAAGATGGTTGTGGTAGCCCACGCACACATACAGTAGATACAGTAGCAATAAACAGAGTTTAAATGGCTCTTCGGAGCAGCAACAGTACATATGTCTTGGCAATAGATCTGCTTTGTTGGGTTGCCTTGTTCTATTCTTCTCTCTTCTACATGCTCACAGTGGCATGTTTTGGATATATTGGCAGTAGCAAGTCTCAGTATTTTCTATGCCGAAGCAGCAGCATCATAGCAGATCTGCTCCACCAAGACCAAATGGATCATCCATTTCAGTCATATCCAATTGAAGCCAAAATTAAACTGATTTTACAAATGAAATGAGAAGAAAACTCAAAAAGTTTGAAGACTCAAAGCGGAAAATGCAAAAGTGTATATATTCCGTCTATTTTTTTCCCCCAATAACCATATCCTTTTTATAGTTCTGTAACAATTTATATGTTAAATGAACCATTTTGGCATGGTTATCTTATTAACATTTAATTTATGCATATTTTAAAATTAGAAATAAAGGCACAGGGTGCATGAGGGCAAAGCTTTAACTCTAATTTCAATACATACTGCACCCATTAGTTTAATAGCTTTATTATAATTTACTAATTTATACTGGACATCTGGTATGTTACATACAGTTAATAAAGGACCATTCTGTATCGGTCTGACCATTATCTTTATACTGTTGACTAATCTGGGACTGTTGCCAAGTGTCTCAGAAACAAGTGGGGCTATAGATCAGCCACACAGCAGTGCATTGCTCCATTGCGGAGATACACTGTACCTTTGTTCACGTGTTCTGCATCAGTTTCTTGCTTTCTTCTTTGTTCTATCAGATCCACAATGTTCTGAGGTGCCATAGGTCTCAATTCTCAGGGAAAGGTGATTACTAATATATGAGAGTTTTGACATGGTGAAAAGATACAGCATCAGAATGCTTTCTGAGATTTGAAAATCTGAAAGCTGTAACTTCCTAACCAAACATTAAACTTTCTTTCTCTTTAGAAAAAGAGGAAGGGAAAGGAAAAGGAAACAAAAGAAAGACATTACACTGAGTCTAAAGATGTGAGCCATTTTATGTTAAGAGGAAGAGGTTTTGTCTTTCACTTTGTCATGTTAAGGATTCTACACTAGAGACAGTAATTACGTACCTCTTAGAGAAACATATCATCAGCAGTAGGACAAATCATTATTCTGCTGAACTGTACTGCAAGTTCATCATATTCACTTATTTCTGAATCCACATGCTATTGAATTTCAAAATAAGAACAGGAAGAACAGGAAGAATTAATTTGTACTTCAGGTGCTTTAACTGCAGACATTGAGCTTTTTTAACAGAGCTGTAGGCT
>JAUMHE010000043.1:2497604-2509050 GCA_032359235.1 Enteromius mattozi
GATTTTAGCAAATGGCTGCAATATAACAAAGAGTGAAAAATGTAAGGGGGTCTGAATACTTTCCGTACCCACTGTATGTACCTGTTTTTACATGCCTTACTGCATGTTTCGCCACAGTTTCAAAGAGAAATGTGCACTGAGTGGCACTAAAACACAGGTTCAATACTTAAACCCTAACATATTCATATTACGTTGATATAGGTATGTATTGCAGTGGTTCAGAATTGAAATATCCAGGGACTGTCACTGAAAGCTAATGGTCTACCGTGTTGGAAGTATGCCCTATACCAAATCCAACCCTAAACCTACCTGATAGTGTTAACAAATGCAAAACTGATAGAAAAACACATTCTTTGATGCAACCATGCAAAACTTTCAACTTCCTTTTACACAGATTTGAACTGTTTTGTCAAAACGTAGTTACAACCGTAGGATTCAAACCAGAGCTCTTTGTCTCTCTGTACTCCATGAGCTACCGAACAAACCTAGCATCTATGTAAACACATAGACATGAAGCTGGATATGTGTGATGCTAACATTCAAAAGCATCACTTTTCTAATATCCCAGCATATTAATACTGTGTTGAAGTCATAACATGATATTCTTCAAGTAATTGTGCAAAAATTATGCTTTATTAATCAAAACTCTGTAAAATTGCGTGAAAAGGAATAAAAAGTATCAGAGTTTTACTGACTCTATTGTTCATTTCTTTCAGAAACTGCAGTGATATGTACTAGTTGGTACGTATTTCATGTCTTGCTAAAAAGTGCACCAAGGTACGTTTCTGCCACGAGACCAGGTAGAAGTTTGTGGTCTACCTGGTATTTGTTTCTCTCAATGCTTTGACTTTATATGACCTTGCAAATGAAAACATCTACATTCATTTCAGTACCTGCACTTCATAAGTGCTGCATGCCACTAATGAATCACTCCCCCCTGCTAGCAACTAAGAATAAGCCCATCAGCCATGGCTGGGCTTAGACATCAATTACAGCTCATTTAGGAATTCTGATTAGAAAGTGCCCTTCTTTTATCCAAACATCCCCATTATCAGTCCTGCCATTTGCAAAGAGACTGCTATCCTTTTCACATTCATCAACAGTGCCACTTCTAAATGCTATCAAATTCTCACTTAATGACATTTTACTTTTAACTCTAAAGAGAACAATTATGCAATTTGAAATTGAATAATTGCTTATAATGTACACTGGCTCAATAATTTCCATGTAATTAAATGTCTGAGAGTAATCTGAAGTAATTGTGCCTATTCCATTCAGCAAAAAAAAAAAAAAAAAAAGAGAGAGAGAGAGAAAGGGGGAGAAAAAAGGTCATTGGTAATGGTAACAAATGACATATTAATGACATTATGACATAATAATTAATAATAAACTGGTGATGTATCAATTAATGGGTATGTTTTTATGTAACAAAGTTAAAGACTGGAGAAAAGAAAACATGCATACAGTATAACATTGAAAGATAACCATTATAACAAAGTCAATTCATGTATCAACTTTGCACAATGAAAGGAAGAACATTTAAAAGTCTGAAAATTAGAAGTGTGGTACAAAAAGGGAAAAACAAAGCTGTAAATGCTCTCAGTAAAATTGTGAGTGAAACATTATCATTTAAAAGATTTAGGGGTTTTCATGTCAAGGCCCTGCACCTCTGTTATTAGTGGTTTTGACTACTATTGTGATCTTTCAAATGAAAGCCACAGCCAGGTTTGCGATGTCAATTCCCTTAAGAAAACGTAGTGTACTTAGTATACGCATTCTGTTAAGTATACTTATAGTCAACTACATTTTCTCAAGAAATGGAAAGATATTAAATGCAATACACATAATTATACGTGATAGGGGTATGGGAAGTTATAACCATCTAGAATTGCAAAAAGAACATGCAATTCATTTAATGTACAAATGCAGTGTAAAGTATTAAAATAAAATATATATGTATGTATGTAATGAAAACACTGTACAAAAAAAATAAAGAGAACTTGTATCACCTCTTCAAGCTTGTTAGAAAATAATGATTAACCTTTGATGTTTTCTCTGTCAGAAAAGGTTGTTTGGTGTGCTATAACCTAAAGCAAAGGTCTGACCCAGACATTTTTTTAAAGTAGAATGGGACATGACTCAACATTATTGATTCATAACCTTTCTGATTGTGTCATAAATTTTCAGATTGCTCTGGTCAGAAAAGCCTGAGGCCTTTTCACACCATGCATAATCAACAGCAGGCCCGTGATGTCCTTTCACATGTTCCTGCTGTGGGAAAAAAGCATATACTGTAGAAGCCTGTTTCTTCCAGAAGCAAAAAAACGTGCATTGTTACTTTATATCTCACAATTGTGAGTTTGCGTCTTGCAGTTGTGTCTTTAAATATGGTAACATAAATTCATTTCTCACGTTAAACTACATCTTTTTTTTTCTTTGTGGCAGAGATAAGGCATTCTTCTTTACAGAGTTGGCGGAAAGGAAATTGCAATGTAGGGAGGGACTTGACTGTCTCCATCAAGAACTGCTTGATTCAATGGATCATTGTTATTTGCTAATTGCCACAATATAATATGAGTGACAGGTTGCTGGTATACACATAATCAGAAAAGAGACTACATTGTGAGAGGAAAGAGAAGTTCATTATTTTGATCAAAGTCTGCAAGGGCATACAAATAAAAATAAAATAAAATAAAATGTGCAAATAAAAAAATAAAACTGTATTTGGGAATGTTGAGGTGTTGAGAAATGTTACGAAGTTGAATGTTATCCAAACCATAACGGAACACAAATAACAAACACTAGCTAACTGTTTAAATGCTTGACATTCAGTCTTAAAAAACCTGATACTGGTTTCTGTCTAGTTTTACACAAACTCAACAGACATCTTTTTCTTTCTAATTCATGACATTTCACATGTGTACAGATAAAGAGTAGTTACAGTAACAGTTCCAAAGAGATATATATATATATATATATATATATATATATTGCACACATAATACTACAACTTTTCATCAGATTCATTTGGCAGAAAACATTCAAGTGGAAATAATATCATGCTTCAGTAGTAGTGGAGGTTTCAGGAAAAAAAGAGAATTTATAGATGCAATTTTCTCTGTGTGCTCAGATGAGTTATAAAATCTTTAATTTACAATTTAATTTCACTTGCATTACTTTATAAAGTGAGTTAAGAGGAAATAATTTATCATTCCTCTCCAGCAGCAGCTGTTATCCACCATTTAATATGACAGCAATGCTACTTAATTTGGTCTAATAAAATTTTAGATGTTAAGAACTATTTCACAGCTGCACTAAACTGATATTAAATATAGATTGCTTATCAGTGTCATAAAGGGAATGTTTTGTCAGGAAGCTATCAGACTGTAACGTCTGCAATATGCCTGTTTCATTATTAAAATTCATGGTCTTCACTGGACTTCACTGACACTAAAGATTACAGTAATTCAGCAGTTGAAAACTATGAAACAGTAAAAACCATGTGAAATCCATAGCTTAAGTCATATCCATACGTTCAATGGATCAAGTGTTATATCTAACAGATATTCGAGTCACATCAAACACTATGGGAGAAAACACAGGGCCGGACTCACCGGAGATGTTCTGTTCCTGGAATCTCTGATGGATGTTGCTGGCCAAGAAACATTACTTGTATCTGTACAGCATTTTTAGTCTTCAACTCGCCTCAACTCACAGTTTCCATAGTTACGGGCTGGGAGGAATTGAAGACTGAAAATGACATACAGGAGAATTTTTCTTCATCGACTGGAGTGTGATGAATATCTGGAAACATCACTCAGTCCTTCATGCAGTACACTGATAGATTTGCACTAATCAGAATTTGAGTGGCATGGAACACTGAGCATGACTAACCTTTTATGCAGATGAAAAAAAAAAGGTTTATAACTCTCCTGTATCTCTGTAGTTCTTTTCAAATCTGTATATCATATTCAAATAGATTTCTAATTCTTTGGTGATCTGAAAAACAACTCAGTTTCTGTGAATAAATAATTGCTGAATAATTAAATGCTGTTAGTTCTGGTCTATATACCAGACTTAGCCACTGAATTAAATAAGTTTTGAGTTACGCTCTTAGCTTCCAGCTTCCCACATGTGGCCTGCCTGCGGTGAACTCACAAAATGTACAAAATGACTAACAGGCAGAAAGCATCCAGAAAACATTTTGACTGGCTAAAGACAAGTTTCTTAAATCTGGGTTTGTGAGGGGACACAGTGGGATGATTAAAAGCTAAAAATAAAAACAAATCAAAATAGAACATCTTCACCTGCATGTGATCATCGACCATTAGCATGAAAATGATTTTAAATTAATAAATTCGATTTTTAAATCAGTTATATATGGTATGTCACTGGGGATCCCTGAGCCAATAAAACATCTAAGCATGGCCTGGTTACTTGGTCAGTATGTCAGACAATATTATGAATTATTATGAGTCAGCACACTCTGCAGAACCACTGAGAGGCTCTTAGGATCATATTACTCCCAGTTCTTGGCTCATTTTCAGTCGGACAAGAACAATTTAGTCAGTTGAGACTTAATCACTTAATTAGAGTGCCTATACAATGTCACATTCACAACTGAACCTTTCAGTGTTATTTAAACAAAACAAAAAAGGTCAAAAGAATAATTGCTGTAGAGGATATTGATTTTCTTCACTTCAAACAATAAGGAATTACATGTTTGTTTTTTTGTTTTTGGAAGAGTAGATATTATGATTTATAATTTAATGAAGTAAAAGTTTTCAAAAATGAAAATACTGTGATAAAGTGCAGCTACTAAAAAGTATACTTAGGGTTACTGAGTATACTAAGTTAAAATACTTTTTACTGTTCACCACTACTCAGCATTTAATTGTTTAAAGTAATGATGAATATTTAAGTGCTCATGACCCTATCGTTCTTATATTCATTGCATCAGCACTTTTTATGTCCAATTGCTTAATAGACCTATTAGGGAGGCTCTCCTCTCAAACGCAGATTAGCCAATAGCACTTCAGTATCAGTTACACAGGGACCTGAACTGAAACATCTTGTGGTTTCAGCACCATACAGAAACATTGGAAGATTCGAAGCTTACAGTATCCGATCAAGCAGAATATTAATATCATCTAGGTATCTCTGGTTAAAAATAGCTAATGTCAAAGTTAGTGAGCCCATGCTAACATACAAACCTAAGGACATGGTTAACATACAATGTACAATGTCCTTTGTATGTAAGCCCATGCTAAGATACAAACCTTTGGGCATGGTTTTCACACTGGCAGCTGTCATTGCAAGACACTTAGCATCTCTGTTTGTTTGTCCGAGTTAGCAACAGTAAGTGGGGGATCTGGCTTACCGATAGGTCAGTTGCACACTGGTCTAGTCAGTTTTAAACTCACTACAAGCACACTGCTCAGTGAGACTAATCTATCAGAATATGCAATCCTTTAGACACCAGATAAAAGTTGTGCAACAAAGCAGAACAGAAGCTCTGATATGACATCACATCTGACAAGGGTGACTATGAACTGTCTTGAGAGACCTGTCTTAATGACAGACATGACTTTATATGCTTCTTGGCAGCTTCTTTGCTGTCTGTAACTTTGGTCCATCTGCATGCATCTAGTATGACATCTTTTCTGAACTGCTCTAAAGTTTGCTTAACTTGGATTAAAGCAGTTTGCAGTAGATCTGTTATTTCTAAATAGACACACAGCCAAAACTTGAGTTCTGTGTCCACACTGGAGGAGTCATGCTGACATTTTTGCATTATCGCTTTTTTTAAATAACAGCACATTCAGATGTTGGACTAAGCATATCAAAACAAAGAGGTAATTTATCAAGCAGGATGAATGCTGTGTTCTTTTCCTCAGACATTGAAAGACTATAAGAAAAATGGTAGCAGGGTGCCGGACACATAATTAACCTCAGCTGAACAAAATGCACTGATATAGTGTCTAGTCAAGACTGCATTTGCATTTTTGCTGATGACCATTTTAACCAGCATAAAAGAATGGTTTTCCTGCTGATTCAGAATCAGAAAGAGACTCCTTAAAAGAAGCCACACAAAGAGACTAGGTCAGAAGACAAACTGCAGACAGTAAAGGGTCTCACCTCAGTCTTGGTATTGAAGGTGGAGAGAGCACTCCCTGCCAAACCTGGAACTCAAACCCACGACCTTTGGGTTACAAGTCCAACTCCCTATCCATTAGGCCATGACTGCCCATTCAGTCACACCCAGGGCACACCCAGCGGTGAAATACAACCCATCAGAGCATGTACTACAATTGCGCCCCTACCGGCAACAGGACATTTGCATATTAATGTTTTACACTATTTTATCAGCCACCTGATTCAAGGTTGGTGTAGCTCAGTTTTGCATGTTTTTTGTAGGTTTAGGGGTGGGTTAGTGTGGTCATTCATACAAAACTTATATGTTTTAATCACTGTGAGATTGGTGTAAAAACTCTACACACTGCATTTAAACAAAACACGCACTTTGATTGGTAATCATAGTCATACGTCATTTAATGACGACAGACGCAATACAACATTGCCATTTTTTGGATTTTCTCATTACTTCAAATTAATGTTTAGTTTGTGTATACTTTAGCAAGAACCACTAATGAAAATAATGAGCAGGTAAAGTTAATTAGAATTGTAATGGCTACACAAGAGACTTGAGGGAAGGAATCTTTTAAAGCAGGCTGATTTTCACAATATTGATGTACCAGTGTTCCATTCTAAAGCTACATGGAATGTGAAACTTTATGTTGTGCTCTTTGGTTTGTACATAACACAAGACAAGACAAATGACAAGCTCCATCAATCAAACCAGACTCTGGTGCCTAGAGTAAGACATATCTGGGATTTAGAGGAAGTTAAGCATCTAACTGATGTGGTTTTCAAACTGCAGAGCTGACAGGCCGTTTATGACCTCTGCATGGCATTCCATCTTTCTCCAGTGAGACCTGTTTTCTGCATCAAAGAAACACACTGGTACACTCTGCAAGAGGGGAAAAAACACATTTGCCCTAAAAACCATCTCTTAGAGCCAAACAGAGTCAACTTTATTTGATTTAGGGGATTGTTAACAGTCTACTTTCTCTTCAGTTGCCAGAAGCTTGATTTGCCTGTATAAATAGTAGGTCCCTAATCACACGTGGAGGGGACAGGCTGCTATTTACCCTCTTCATCAGTGCCACATTGCATAGCTGACACTTTGACGGATGGCGCAACAAGAACAATGAATTGGATTGTTTCACATGAGAGTACCCTAGTAAACCAGTCACATCACTTTTATCAAACTGACAATGTAGATTGATTGGACCACAACATCTCTGGCACCCACTTTCTGGAGACTCGGAACATCACTGAATGGCTCAGCACACTCAGCTTTCATGGAGGTACTTTCTGTAAATGTGGTAAGCAAAACTCTAGAGAATCAGTCAGTTTTGAGAAGACACACTCGTGTGCACCAGAAAAAAAAAACAAAACAACAACAGCAGATTCTACCAGAGCCAGGATTTTTATCTCTTGTGTTAAGTGCATAATGGTAACATGGTTTTGCATAATTGCCTTTTTTTCTAAATTTCATGGAGTCCATGAAAGAAAGAAAGGAAAAACTCTACAATTTACCACATAATGTTCACCCATGCTACTTAATGTAACTTGAAATGTCCTTTATTATGTTTAAAATGAACATTGAACAGAATACATTTTGAGTGAAGAAACTTGATTAGATAAAAAATAAATTCAGTGTACTTCCATTTTATGTACTATAGCCAAAGTTACCACAAAATCATTTCTCAACATATCAAAACAACAATAAATAGACTTGCCATTAGACTGGGAAAACCTGAAAGATAATTTCTTTGAATACAAATTATTTTACTATTCATTTCAGTTCAAGCTCATATTGATTTATGCTAAACCCTGGTTCTACACCTTTTTTTTTATGCTCACCTGTTTATTCATGAAGATGTAGATGATGGGATTGATGACCGTGCTTGATTTCGCTAAGATGGACGGCACTATGCTAGCCTCCACAGTCACCAGTCCTGGGGCTCCAAAAGTGGCCAGCAAAGCCATGATCCCATAAGGCAGCCAGCAGAGCAGATAGAAGATCACCATTGTGATCACCATGAGAAGAACCCGGTGCTCTCTTTTGCGGCTCATTGGCGTGTTCACACCGCTTACCTTCATAGTCAAAGAAAAGAATGAGATGGATCATCAGTAACACTGCTAAGCATTATTTATAATATTATAAGATAATTTATATATTCAAAAACAGATCTAAAATTATTCAGAGTATAACAATGTAGCATATTATTCTGGCCAATAATATTACAGTATATCTCAAAACAGCATACATTTTTAATCATCAAAATCTTGTACAGCAAACAATGTGAAAAGCATCTGTTAAGTTAAGTAGACATGGTCAAGTGGTTAGAAGTTGGATGTTAAATCCATTAGCATTTCTTGGTAATGTCTAGAACACTGCTGACTAAGAAATCTTTCTTTTTGTTTAGTTGCCCCAGGGGGATTAATAACGTATTAATCAAGAGCAATTCAGTATCCTCCCATGAACTGCTCAACAACTGTGGATTGAATGCTAAAGGCTCTGGGACTTTCAGGGCTATTCACGCACCAAGGGTACCACAAGTAATTTCAATTACTCTGTAAAGCCTAAACCTCTCTCGTGCTATTTGTAACTCTTAAGAATGCATTTACATTTTTCTTGTGTTATCTGTATGTTAAGTTGTTTTTTTCTGCATTTTTGCTGTATGTCACACCATAGGACACAGTCCAATTTTTATTTGGCCATTTCCCCATACAAGTCAAACTAAAATGCTTTGCAAATAAATTATTAATTTTGTAATGAAAAATATACAAATTTATTTCACAGAGTTCACACCACCTCTCTTCCTGTCACACACAGCTCTCCCAGAACACAAGACAAATAGACAAGCCAGTATGAATGCTTTCGATTTCTTGAAATAATAATATCTGACTTCTAATTAAAACTTCTTTATAGGGTTCTCACATTAATCACCCTTTTTGTGATTGAGCACAAAAGACAGGAAGGAAGGAAAGTAGACAGACAGACTGATTGAAGGAAGGCTAATTAGAGATCTGAAGCACTGTGAGAAAGCAGTAATTGTGTTCACCATAGGTCACGTATTGATCATTGTATCATAATTACCAACCCCCATGTGCTAATGAGTAGACATTAAAAGAAATTTCAAATGTGCATGTCACCCCTTCATTGTTAGTTTACACAAAGAAGAGTCACTTATAGTTAACTATTGTGATACCCCCTCCTATCACTGTCCCAGATCCAGATGTACAATGGGAGTGGGGAGATTTAATGAAGGGGTGTGGCTTAAGAGTTTCGCTGGCAGTGTGTGATAAGATGTATACAGTATCTCATCATTGCTGCAATTAAGTCAATGAAAGCCCAACACAGACGTTCCCCTTCTACACTTCACTTTCCCAGCACTGCAGCTTCTGAGCATAGTGGTAATATTTCATTCAGAACAGTGCCTTTTCTTATGGTTCCACTCTGCTCATTCGGTCTGCTCAGGGTCTCTTACTCAACCCAATTCGGTCTTTGAGAGTTTGTAAAATAAGCTGGTGACCGATCATGTCATGCTGTTGTGAAATGCTATTGGCTCTTGTATGTCTCGTGATCGATTGCGTCATTCTACAAGACGAGAGTGTCTTTTTAAATGAGATGCGAGAGCGTTTACGAAGCGAGATAATTTCAGCGATTAAAACCTTGTATTTTACTGTCTTCGCATAAAGACATCGTATGGCTTCAGACGGACTCGAAATGCAACACAACTTGTTTGTAATGCTTTTTTTACTGCTTATGGTCAGTTTTTGCAATGAATACCTGTGACTGCGCTTATATTGTCTGTGTGTATTTTATATTTTTAGAAGTGGGTAGGTTTAGGGTAAAGGTGAGGCTAGGTGCTACAATGAAAGTATAAATTTATTTAAAATGAATTTGTTTATCCATGCGTGGATCACGGCTGATGCCTGTCACTGATTATCTCTTCCGTGAGCCCATCACTAAACTTTTGTCGATTCCGTGACACTAACATGGAATTTTGAGTTAATCAGGTTGATTGTGTGGTATTCTTAAAAGAATGCTTCATCCAACTATGTAATTTCTGTCATGGCTTTTTTGTTTTTATTTTTTTCCAAACAATAAAAGTCAGTAGGGTCTAGGGCTGTTTTAGATCACACTGATCTCTGCAAAAAAAAAGTTCAGGTCTGTTCCCACTAAGCCAAGCCAATAAATATTTTAATTCAAGTTAGCTACAGTTAATGCACCTGTTCAGTCCGAAAGTAACATTTTCATTGCTTTAATGTATTTATTTATTTTTACCTGACAGCTGTTTTAATCTCTTCATTCACGCTGCGAAGAAAACAATCTAATCAATAAGAATAATGCCTTTGGTAATGTGCGCATTGCTGCTGTTGCAGAAAACTATGGGCATTCATAGATTACGTGCTAAGCAACAGTCAATAGTCGAGGATGAATTAGGACCCAGTTCCCTTTCTCTGTACTTTCGGTGTTGTTTTGGTGACAGACATGTTAACGAACAAAAATCAGGTAAAGGCTGTTTGACTTCATTATGGCAAGCGCGGTGTCAGAAATGGAAAGTTGTGCAATGTTGTTCCTCTGTGTGTGTTTATTGTAACACCTATTACGACCAATATCAGTCATAGCAAATAAAATAAGAATTTTAATTTTTAAAAATGCAGTTAGATATATCAGCATCTTGATAAGCAAAAACCATTTTGACATTTTGATCCAGCAGTCTCTGTAAAAATAAAGTAAAAATCAATCCCTTTCCTTTCAATTCAGTTTTGTTTTATGCTTTACGGGGAAAAAAAATCAAAACTTGTTTTGTGCATTATCTACTAGTAATGTAATTTTTATATGGAATCCATAAAGTGTTTTGTTATTAACATTGGAGGTTCACTGGGTTTGGAGTTTAGAAAAGATTAGTGCCTTATCACCACACCCAGGTGGAATTTGCTGATGGTTTTTGGCAGAATTTTTTTGGGGGGAATGGAATGGATAGTAAACATGGTGATGTTTTAAAATGAGGACCATGCCCTTACGGTAAAACAGAATTAAATTATCCAAAATATAAAATAAGTTAAGTTCAAGGGATGTGGGAAAAACTCTGTGATTGACTGCAGCGCTTACTCATGAGTTCTGTAGGTGCAGACTCTATGTGAATCTGCTCACATTCTCTGTGGCACTAACCATCCACTTAATATTGACACTTTTTCTGTTAACAATGGGGTTTATCTATACAGAGCCAGAAATGACATTTAATGAATTGAATAACATTTAATGAAATTAAATGAGTTTCAGGAGGAATACGAACGAACGATTCGC
>JAUMHE010000043.1:2530061-2547133 GCA_032359235.1 Enteromius mattozi
AAACAGAGCATGAAAACAAACACAAAACATACATAGTCTGTTGAGCGCTGGAGTGCCATCCAGTGGCCTGCGCTGGCCCCTCCAGCTGACCATGACAGTTATCAAGACTCGGAATAAGTCATATCGACCATTCAGCAATGTAAAGAGTACCTGATAACCATGCTCGAGTAATAGTTTAGATACATTAGAGTGAAAATTACTACACTAAGAGTTACAAGTCACCAACTGAAGAGCAACTTCAATAAAAGTCTTAGAGAATGTGATTTTAACAGTACTTAAGTATTTGACTTATACTAAATATAGGCATAGAGAAGCACTTAAAAGTATTTAAATGAAAAACTAGAACAAACAATAAACCAAAAACCATAGCGAACAAAAACCAGAATGACAAGCAGGTGACCATTACATATAACAACTCACAAGGAACTAAAGAAACACTAGTGCTATATATACACAGGGGGCTAAAAAGACACACCTGAGGTGACTAATCAAGGGGAACCAATGAACTAATGGACTACAAACTGACTATAAACACCAAGACAGGAAGTGACATAAAAATCCAAACAATGGACTAAGAACATGTAACAAAAACAAGAAAGAGTTGATTTGTGAAGCCAAAAAAACAAAATAAATCTGAACAACTCAAAATTACAAAAGAAAAAAAAAAAAACATATCCTTCAAAAGGTCTCTTCAGCATGACGGATAATATCATAATATCATCTCATAGATAAAGAGCCGGTATAAATATGTAGAATGCCAAATAAAAACAGAAACTTGGGTAACACTTTACAATAACAGTACATGAATTATAATGTACTAATCCATGAATTAACAATTACTTGACTATAAACTAATGATGAGTTAAGACATCTATTAATCAAGAACTAACTTAACTATGACATGACTCACATGAATTACTGCATGAATAACGCCACCTTAATTACATGTTAGTTACTGCATGTTAGTAAATGTATTCCACTTCTTTACAAACCCCCGAAAAGCACCAAACATCTGATTTAGATGAGCTGAATATGTATAAAAAAATGTGTAATTGATAACTTTTTAAGGATGTTAACAAGTCATGAATTCATGTTACTTTATACTGTAAGTAATTAATGGAGAGTTAGTAATAATGTCATGACATAATGATACATTAACAACTCATGAATTCATGATGTGACAGCTGCAGGTGGCAAATTTATAAACAACTTTGTGCCATTAAAGCATGTTTGATTTAGATTACCACTAATTGTTAATTAATAGCCTACATTAACTAACATGCAGTAACTAACATGTAATTAAGGAGGCATTATTCATGCAGTAATTCATTGTGAGTCATGTCGTAGTTAAGTTAATTCTTGATTAATAGATCATCATTAGTTTATAGTCAAAAAATTGTTAATAATTCATGTACTGTTATTGTAAAGTGTTACCGAAAATTGTGGTATTGTTACGCAAAAATTTACTTTGGCAAGTAAAGTACATATTATACACATCTACCCCACAATCCTAATCCTACCCATTGCAAATCATATGCACGCAAAAGTCAATTTCTGCATATAAACTGTACACCAAATCAAAACACAAACATGTGCACTTTCATGAGATCGGGTTGTATATAAAACATCTAGACATCTAACATCTATCATCAACTACTCGTAAAGTAGCCAAGTTTGGGTGAGTAAGAGCAAAATGCACAAGATATAGTACTTTCAGTGCCCTGTAGTCGATAATATCACTTTTGTAGCCAAAATAAACTGCTGCAGAAAAAGCTAGGTGCCATGCAAAATGCATTGTGTAATTGCAACACTCACTACAAATGTAATGGAGTAAAGAGTACAGATGCTTACTCAAAAATGTAGGGAAATAGAGAGTAAAAGTCACTAATATCTAATCTAATAACTAATTGCAGAGCATCCAAAAAGATCCAGTAATTAATTGCATTTATACCTCTGGGAGCATTTTATGGTGTTCAGTTTTTGGGGTTTTTTTTGGTTTTGGAGCTTGGATGTGAAAAGACAAGTTTTATTTTGGGGTCATCATTTCCTTTAGAGATGCTGGCAACTAGAACTATAAAGTTTTTGAGATCCCCAACCAGCACTGTGCCCTTGAACGTGGAAAACAACCCCAGGATGCTCCCTGCAGCGAATTGACTATAAGCATCTGCTAAATATCAAATATCCTAACCTTAATCAAATACTGGACCACCAAGGGCACATGCAACATTTTTAGTTGAAAAACTGATTTCAGATAACCAATGACAGTGCACAGTGTTTCACTCACCTGTTTAATGGCATGCAGCAGCTTACCATAGCAGAAGACAATGACCAGGAAGGGGGCAATCAGGCAAAAAATAAAGAGGCAAATGATGTAAGAGATGTTATTGGCTGTCTTGGTTGTCCAGTCTACAGAGCAGGTGGTCCCAGGCCCCTCTGGGCCATAGCGGCTCCAACCAAATAGAGGGGGCAGAGTCCAGATTAAAGAGTAGACCCAGGACATCACTACACCACCGGCCACCTTCCTATAGTTGGTGGCATCAGCCTCCGTGGAGCCCATCATTGTACAGTAGCGTTCGTATGATAGAACGGCCAGAGAGATAAGTGACACAATGCCTGCAGAAAAGATAAAGACGTTTTTCGATAATGTTACAATAAGATTTAAGTTTAAATAGTTAAATGTATCATTCCATCACGGAAAGACTGCTCACATGGAGTTCAATTAAGGATATTTTTTAACAGGCATAGAAAAGTCATTCAGAAGAGCTGAACTCATGTCCTACTATTAATTCAAGAGTGACACTGACTGATAAACCGCAGCTCTGATGTGCCTAAGAAAGTACATTTGTAGAGTTCAGTTGAGTTGCCTAATAAGTAAGGCTTTGTTTCTTTATTCATACTCTTTTTTTGTTGTGCAGTTTTAGGTGCAAGCAATCCACAAGTCAGCTCACTTTGTATTCTGTCTTCCATTTACTCTACAAACAGCAGAAAGTTTTGATAGCACCACAGAGCCAAAGTGTTTATGTCAAGGGCGTAAATTCAAATACATAAGAGTGTGTAGTGTGTAATTTGAACCTTGAAGACTGGGACTGACCTGTCAAATGTTATGGGATTAGCTAAAATTCCATAACATTTTGTGCCCTTTTTTCCATTTTCCTTCATTAATCAGATTAATGGACAAGAATGTGTACATGACTAATGCATTGTATTTTGAAATCAGATTACGTAAATCTTAAATCTTTTCATTAGGTGAACTAAACCCTTTAAGTTTCTTTTTTGGTCAGGTTATAGGCCCTAGAGCTTTTATATGAGTTGGAACAATGCACAGTTACATACATTTTAATTAGCAAAGATCCTGCAATTGATGAATTAATCAGGTAAATCCCTGTGTGCACATCTGTTAGGTTTGATCACTTCAATTTCTAGGTCCATCAACCCAGACCAGAGATACTTTGATGTCTTCATAACAATTAAATCTCAATGGCTTGTTAATTATTTTTCAGTATCAAGTTCCCCACAATCCCACCATTACTTCTTGTGAGTGTTGGCGAAGGCCAACATGTGGACACTGAGTTCAGCTAACTGTGTGATGGATTGACAGGGAGGGCGTATGACATAAACTGAAGTAACCCGGTACAAGGGCATGACCGCAACGAAGCTCACACGAAATACAATCCTTCTACAGCCCGATTGCTGATCCATTAACTAAACCACTAGACCATGCCGTATATACCAAATAACCCAGCTTGGAGATTCTAGTAAAAACATCTTGGTCTTCAGGTCTCTAGATGCACTTACAGCTAGCATGGTTATTTGACACCTTAAAGGGATATTTCACCAAAAAATTAAGTTCTGCCATAATATACTCCAGGCTCCAGAATCAAATTAATGAGGGTGTTCTAACCTTTGTATCTGGCCCAAAGAGCGCTCCATTTATAATCAGTAAAAGTTGTCAATCATCTTAGTTTATCACAATCTAATATAGTTACATTATAATCAGACGATTTCTCTATGCTGCACAATGAATCTCACATGATATTGACACTTTTTTTGAGATGATTCATTCTGAACACACACTCACACGGTGAGTGAATTTTAACTTAAACACCTCTGATTGGCTGTTGGGTCCAAAAAAAGAACAGATACAGCTACATTGCTCAACACTGAAAAAACAAATTGAAATAAAAAACAGTCTCCAAAGCTCAAATGCACTGGATAATTTGCCAAATCTGCAATCAAATGCCATTATTACAGTTTTAACTGACAGTGCTATTGATTTCCTTTGAGGGTCCTTAACACCCGCTAGCACCCCCAAGTACCTGCCCTGATAAACTCAGCCTTTCAACTCGTTGCATTATTTGTTCTTCTTTGAAATTTTATGAGCAATAAAGTTTTTATGCATATCATGAAAGTCAGTGATGTCCAAAACAACACTGGTCTCCAATGACAATGGGGAAAAAAAAAGAAAAAACATAAATTACAAATTTTAAACAAATTTTATTAACAAATTATATACACGCACTTGATTGATTGGTATACGTGTATAATGTAGTACTTTTTAGATTACTATTGTAATATTTGCAGTAGCATGCTCAGCAACCACAGCATTATTAACCATATTAATAACACATTTCATAGAAATTAATTCAATTTCTTCTAAGTTAAGGAGAGATGTAACTTAAATTTTGAAGCACTACATGGTCATACTTTTTAAAGTGTTCCTCTGGGATCAGTGCTCAAGAACACCGTGCTGCAGTATGAAATTACTTTTTGATTACTTTCTTCAAATTCAATCCAGATGAAACCAACAGTCATAAACATTTTATGAGACATGAAGCCATTTTTTGCTTATTCTAATGATAAATTGTCCACATAACATCTCAAATGAGATTAATCAGATATAGTAAGAATCTGAAAAATTGCATAAGATCTCAAGCCATACTGAGGTGGATTCAAAATCTAATATTCTGGCTATGTTAAGCTGCCAAGAGGTGATTTTCCCAAAAACAAAGCAATCAAATGTGATTTGTCTTGCTCTGCAGCATTCACTGGCAGCCTTGTGATGCCAAAAAAAGAAAACCATTCTCTGCTCAAAAGAGACTTATTGGAGAATATAACTGTAGTGATCCTTCTCTAGACATACTGTACTGTAAAACAGGTTCTAGTATGGTTAGGCTGATCTGATCAAAAGCAAAAAATAATAATAAAAATACACATACTGTAAAAACACAGCACAAATAATAGTAATACATCGCCGATTAAAAAAACAACTACATATTCAAATTATCATGTTTCTCCAGTCTTTTACTGCTAATTACCGTTATTTATAGGGCATTAATATTTATAGGGCTTTCACATTTGAAATAATTAACCCTGGGTCAGTCTATACCCATGGTAAATGGAATCCTGGGTTATCTTGCTTCATGTTTCATAAGTGCTTATACTTTACCAGGGTTAGAAGTTAAAGGGCCCCTATTGTGCCATTTCCAATATTGCCTTTCATGCAGTGTGTAATGTACCTGTATGTGAATGTAAACCATCTGCAAAGTTATAAATCCATAAACTGGTGTTTTACACTGTGCATGTTCTCATTTGCATATTTGTGTTGTCACTTTCATCAATTTTACGAATTCAGCATGCAGACTGCCAAATCAAAATTGTGATACAATACTATTTGTACCCTTTTAAAGTTTTGGTTTTACGAGTCCTTAATGTTTACCTTATTTGTTCAACCATTCATTCAACGATTACATTTCCAAGCCCCTCTGGTGATTGGTTGGTTTCATTTAAAGCAGTGTTTGTGAGTTTTTAATGCTCCAAACGCGACACCTAGTGGCAACGAATGTATTTGCATTTTCACTCATACCAATGTGAAAAGACCAACAAGTGGGCGAGCAATATGCAAATGTTTCATTGTGACATCAACAAGAAATGGCTTTGGACTTTTTTAAAAAAATGACTCCTTTCAATGATTCAGAGTTGACTATAACAATAACTTTATACACAGTGTGCACTTTCAAATTTAAAACTGCACAATGTTTTCATTCACTTAAGGCTGTGTTACACACTGCATGAAAGGTCATTTTCAAAAATCCATAATAGGGGCACTTTAAGTATAAAACATGATGTAAAAAACAAACACAAACAATTTTGACAAATACTAAGTGGATTGATAGTAGTGGATTGACGTATGTGACTGCATTTTGACGACATTACAGTTTAGTAGTGTTCCTGACTGAACAACAGACCCTTTTTTTCTTTAAAAGCAAATTAGTGTTACATCTTCAACATCAACGTTATTATCTTCACAGCTGTATGTCCTTCTAATATAATGAATTTTTATGAATGCTGAAAAACACATTGGTGACTGTTGTGATGAATTACTCTAAGATACTATGCAGTTCTGAAAAAGAAAGAAAAATTAAATGTATGTCTCAATTACAACCTCACTTTCTAACCAAAGAGGTATTTTTGCATCACTAAGCTCACAGATGTGCTGATAGTTATCAAACCCAAAGGCTGAGGTGAGCCTGACATGCCATGGTCTGCTGATAGGTCAGTGTGCTTGTCTCAGATTTGGTCACACGGACAAGGAAAGGATAAGAGAAGATTTTAATCTATGTTCAAGATTTCTTTGTTTGGAATTCTAGTTTTTCTAGCATTTTCTTTTTCCTTACAGCCCTGCATTTCCTGCATTTCTGTGTTCATCAGACACAAGTCCTTAATGGCATCCCTCTTTCTCAACTAATAGTCCATGTACACATTAATTAACTGTCTAATATCTCATGTGTAATGATATCTACTAAACTGACCGTCACTGAAACAGTAAAACAAATTTGTAACTGTCAAGTAAATGACCCAAAACAGTATTTTATTTCCTGTAAGCTTTGGAATTCATGCATTACTAAAACAACAATATAAGTAATATAAGTCAATATGTTGGACAAATGACATCAATTAAACATTGCATTGTGAGAGGAACATCTTAAAATATTTGAATTATGAAAAACATCAAATGCTTCATGTCTCGTTTCAGTTAATATGTGATAAAGGTAAGCAAGGTAGGCACCTGGAAATCTGCTATCCAAGTGGTGTTTCATCACAGAGCTATTGACTGAGAATCACTTTAGCTGAAGGTACTAAATTTACTTGGGCAAAAGATTTGCTGCCTCCAGCAAGAACCTTCAGACTCATCTGCAGCTGTAAGCTGCAATTCTGTCTGTGTACTGAAACTGCTGTGGACTCTGTCTTTATTTGTTTTTATTTGGCTGTCTTTTTTGTAATGGATGTACTGTAAGAAGCTATTCAAAACTGCATTTCTATGCAATTCATTAAAACATTAAGAGCTTTTACTTTTTTTACTGAATTAAAGTTATGACATTTAGATAAGTAAAAATAATTTAGACATTCTTGGCAAATTAAATGTTTATACTAGGTGCTGGTATACACGTATATTTATTATTATATTTTGTTTTTAATATTACTAATATTTTAATTAACACTAATTCAACACCAATGAATGTTACACGTTTTGCAAAGAACAGTTTGTATTATATTTATGCACATTTTCCAAAGCGTATGAAACTAGCATGAATAGATGAAATTTTTAAAAACGTGACACTTGTCTTTTAAACTAGTTTAAAAGCGTGTCAGATGTGGTTTATTTTATTTTATGCACAAGCTGCAGCAGCACAAAAAATGTCAAGTAAGTTTAGTCATCGCTACACGTTAATCTAAACTTGCAAATGAATACTTTAGCTACTGAGTTTTTGATAGTTTGAGCGATTCGTTATTGTTGAGATCTTTACTGAATGAAAAAAAGCGTAACAGTCTACAGTAGGTGTGCAAAGATAGTCCATTCTGCAAAACACTCACCTAACAACGAGTTGGCAAAGCCGTACCACACACATCCAGTGTTGCCGATGAGCCATCGCCCTTGAGTGCTCGCCGCGAAGCTGAACGGCGTGCCCAACACGCAAACCAGGAGGTCACTCAAGCAAATATTCACCAGCAAAAAGTTGATGGGGGACCGCAGAATCTTGTAGCGGCAGAAGAGCACGAGAACCAGAAGGTTGTTGAGGAATCCGAAAGTGCCGATGAAGCCCAAGGTCACCGCTACTAGCAGGTGGCCGGTGGGACTGAGGTTGCGATAGGAGGAGGACGCCTCCAAATGTTCCTCCACCGCACTGAGGCACAGCGCGCTGTTCGTCCTCCTGCAACTGATCGCACTCAAGTTGGACGCAATCATCGCAATCCGTTCTGAGTACACATTGAACAAAAGTCACTGCATTGTTTTCTGGGGCAAAGCAAAACATTTAATGTGCTGTGGCGTTTTGACAACAGACTGCGATCCATACAGAAGATAGTTATTCGCAGTAGAATTTAAGTGTTGGATGAGATGCACGACGATTTTTTTGCTATTGCTGAACTTTGTTGCTCGGTTCATCGGTTTAAAAGTGGGGAATAAAGTTTGGCGTCCCTTTGCTCCACCGTGTGGTGATTACAATCCTCATATGCTGTAGAACTGTAGGCTACTGTGTTGATGTTAGTGTACCTCCTTCTCAGCTGACGTCTAAGTCCGTCTGTTCTCCTGGGGATCACTGGGCGCAACATCCAGGTTAAGAGGACGAAAACCTCTGCAGCGCAGCTGCTCCGTCTCGGTTCTGTCGCACGACACATTACACGTTATACGTTTTAGCGCTGTCCATGGTGCTCAGTGTTTATGTAGCCTAAGCGTCGACTTGTTTGAAGAAGTTATAAACGGAAAAATGGAGTTTTAATTCGAACCCTGATTCTATACCACTGGTTTTCAGCTCGAAAGTCCCTCGTTGTCCAAGACAATAATTTAATAATCCTGTGAATTTCTCATCTGATAAAATCCCTTTAAAAAAACATAAAAACGTTTCAATTGAGCTTGTCAGCATGAATAGCTCAGCCTGTTGGTGTTGAATAGCCTATGCATTAAGGCTAGGGTGTTGACATTACTTTGTAGTCTATATAACAAAGTTTGCACATAATCGTCACATTCCGTTTCAACCGCTGTGATTTTCTGGATTGCTTAAAATTCTATTTATTTCTCACTCTGGATTTCAGAGAAATTTATGAATGGCTGTAAATTCGCCTTGACTAAACAGATGCGCGTGCACAACACACTGACTCGAAGGACAAGGTGGTGTATTGATCTTATGAAAAGAGCCGGTATAAATTCTTCCTAGGATACTGCTGAGGGCTTTTAGGAGAAGGCAAAGAAAACTCGGAGCAACATGTGAACATTGTCTTTTTTTATTTTAAATGTTAATTAAATAAATGTGAATTTGAGTGTTTCACAAAAATCCAACAGTCAGCAAACATGGATTGTAAAGTGTGTAATATATTATTTGCAGAGGTATACATCTCATAGGGGAACACATGGGAAAATTGAGCTATTAACTGAGTGGAACATTGGATGTGTTGTATATTTAATTAATTAATGATCCTCCTCAAGTTCATTGGCTAGTAAAACATTTCACTCCATCCCTGCAAGGTCTAGAAGTGTCCTTCTTTTCCAGTGAATTTGGAGTGTGTTTTTTTTTTTTTTTTTTTTTTTTCATGAGATCTAATTAGTTCTCCTGCACTGTCTGCAACCCAATGCAAAGAGCCTCTGCGACACTAGTACCCGCTGTTATAGTCCCATAGAGAATAATAATTTCTCAATACACACCTCATAAAATAAGTGCATGCTAGTTAAAGGGATTTCCAGTCAATACACAGGGCAATTGAAAATGCTGTGCAAGTATTACTTTTTTTTTTGCAACTTTTCATATGCACATCAACAGGGAAATGTGCTCTATTGTTTGGCTTGTTAAACCCCATTTCATGCTATAATCTTCTAGTTCAATTGGATGGAAAATAAGAGCAGTTACACAAATCTGCAACTGCACAATGTCCTATACTGCAGCTAATTGGACCAATGCTCTGATTTACTCAGGGTGCAGTTCAATTTGTATACTATAAAAATGTGTATATGGTGGCTAAATGAATAATTCCGTAGCCAAAAATGAACAAGGTAGTTTAGGATCATGTCTCCAGCAACTGCAGGAGCTATACCTGAGAGCATTAATCTAGTGAATAACCTGCAGAACACAAAATGCAAATTGTACAAAAGACCATTATATGCAAGTAAACTTTAACAAATATACTTTTTTCACATACACAAATAAATATAAAGTGAAAAATCAAATAGCGTAATAGTAGAGGGCACCATCAACTTTGCAATGACATCCATTATTCAATATCACAATTAATAATATAAATAAAATGAGTTTGTTACTAAAATCACAACATCAAACCCCTGAATGCATCAATTAAAACACCCATCTACTGAGCATACAGAATGAATGCACTGATCTTAAAATATCTAAAATATGCCTTTGTTTTGAGCATGTTGTTCCGAGATTAAATTTGTGCTTTTTCATTCACTGGAAACAGCATGAGGGTCCTCACTGATCATCCTTAGAGGAAATGTTGTTATGCTTCAAATCTTACATTTCAGTTTCTGCTTAAGCCAGAGTGTTTACCTTCAAGTCAACAACGTCTCTCAGCTTGAAGGATTCATGATGTCGAATGCTAGAGGCTAAGACAGATATAGAGTGTTTCACATTGTGTGGGCTGCATGGAATGTGAAGAGTCATAATTTATCCATTCAAAGAGCCCACTGTGGTGAGCATCTTGTCATGCAATAAAATCATATATTACTTGATGCTAATAAAGACTCAACCCCTGTTGTGAGCAGGCTAGCATGCAGTGCATTCATAAATAGGGTGACCAGGTTTATATATGAAATAAAATCAAATAAAAAAATGAAAGAAAGATTTTTCATACTGTGGTCATATTGCCCAGCTATATACTTGTTTTTGTTATATTTACCATAAGATTTCATTTTTAATTTTACAAACCATAAGATAAATACGATCAATAATTATCGTAATCATAATTGGAATCGGATAGGCTGAAAAGCAGTCCAAACAGCATAATGCATCATACTTTTAACATTCGAAGTACACTTCAAGTACAAATAAATAAATAAATAAAATCTTATGGGTTTAGGACAATATAAGGATAAGTAAATGAATGAAATAAATGAATGATCCATTTTTTTGTATTTTATATCTATTATACAATGATAGTGATACTAAAGGGAGATGAACCATTAAATTGAAGAGTTTGTGAGCCATTTATCTTATGTTGTTCCTGCAATTAGAGTGCTGCAACATGTGAAAATAGCTTGTGTAGTTCAGTACTGCAGAAATGGGCCACTTGAGTTCAGCTGTGTACTTTTGTTGCATGATCTATGTCAGTCAATTTATTTTCTAATTGTATTGGTGTTTCCAAGTATGTGTATCTACTACACAATGATTTTTGCATGCTATGATAACAAAACCAAAATATTACACCTTTTTTTTTACTTTTAGTAACGGCTCCACAGTATAATCTTGACTAGCCTATAAGATCTGATCCTGTCACGGGACAGAAGAGAGAGTCGGGCACATTGTCAAGACAAAACTGGCAGTATACTTCATATGAAGGTGGAGCACACAACATTAACACCTTCATGCTGTGTCTCACCAATCTTCTCACCTCTCTCTCCATATGGAGCCAGCATATCCTTTTCTCCTGACAACGACCTTGAGTTGCCCACCCTGGTGACTAAATTTAATATGCTACTAGGGTACACAAACAAATTGCCACAAAGGCACATTATTACATGTTTCCACACATCTGTACACTTAAGGTTGAAAGTTGTCAGTATTTATGTGTAGTTTGTTTGTTTATTAAACAGATGGCAAGAACATTTCTCTATGCATATTTTAAGTCACAATCAGAAATTCAGAAATAATGAAATACTAAGAGATGCACACTAAAACTACAAATGAGTTTTTTTTGTTTGTTTGTTCCACTACATTTGGACAAACATTTGCTGCATACTTGTGATCACATGTCATCAAAGAAATCAAGGTAACACACCATTAAAGTCTTGATAACTACAGTACAGCATGAAGATTGTATGGGTTGTCAGTAATGATTGGTGTCGAGCCAGCCTGTCATTCTGAGGTCAAGATCTCATTTTGCAAACACGACAGACTTGATATTGACCAGTGGTCTGCTGTACATATTGAGCTCGCTATGATTCGTGAAGTGCCACAACAGGGATCTAATTATCTCTCTGTTTTCACTAAACTGCAAATGGAAACAACACAGAGATATTGAAAAGAGATTGTACTAGTAGGAGCCTATTTGGTTCAGATTCAATAATCAATGTTATATATGGTGCATTTTTAGTTTTGAATGTTTTTGTTTCGAATTGTTTGCATTTGTGAACTTACATTATTCATATGTGTTTAGATAAATATTCTGTGCATTTTGAATTGAAAGTATGTACCATGTTAAAATTGTGTACTGGCTCTTTAAGAATTGCTTCTGTAAAATCTGTGGAAGACAGCGGGCCGGAGTCACACAGTTTTCTTTTTGATTTGAGATTATATTTTATTTGTTTTATGTATATCTAAGTGAACATTAAAGACGATATCTGATAAGAAAACGGAGTACGTAGATTTCTTTTTTGGACATGGAGCGAGTAAGACTTCAACGGAAACAAAGATGCGCACTCGCATTACTGGTTGACAAAAACAAGTTAGTGAGAGTCAGCACTATAAAATATATCTCATTAAACACACATTGATTTATATCACTATTTCCTGTGAATTTTTGCTACTCTTCAAATGAATACTGTTGTGCACAATATTGGCTAAATATTATGATTATTGTGGCATGTCTAAATAGTTTGATTTTGTAAATGTATTAGAATTTAGAGTTTAGCAGATTGTAAATTATAACATTTGTTTTCTGAATTAGGTTGTTGGATAAAACCTTCTTGACTATATAGGTCAACATACAGCCTACTTGCCTCATAAAAACATTTATTAAACAATTTTAATCTCTCTCTCTCATTCACACACACACACACACAGAGAGAATTTCTGCCTCCAATGCTTATCACTTTATTTGTGAAAAGTACCAGTCATAATATCACATAAGGCTCAGTGAAACGAACTCTAGTAATTGTCACAATTAAAAGATAAAACTGTATAGCTCACATGACAAATAACATCAACGAGCAAGCTAGAGAACAGACCATAAATACTGCATGCTCAAAGATAAATATAGACATAAATATAACAAAGAAAAGTTGTTGCAGTGGATAATTGCAAAACGCCACTTGAAAACACATAACCACAACTTTGTGTAAGTAGTTCAAAACCTGGACCCATGGGTAATATTATTGTTCTTGTAAGTTACATTGTACCCTGTTTGCCAAATAAGAACACTTAAAAAAATAAAAGCCAGCAAAAGAAGTTGCCCCATTTGCAAAAATCTAGTGAGAGTTATTAGATCTGATAAAGATCTGCTTAGTAGATAAAACTTTAGCCTAATTTTGCACTCAAGTGTTTTATTGAGTCATGTTTCTGAGGTTTAGCAGACCTAACATCACTGAAATATTGTGAAAGCTTGGGCCATTTCAAAGCCTAAAGTAGATTTATTTAGTTTTTGTTATTTTTATATTTAGTTAAGTAAATATGTTAGTCTTTGTAATTACTGTGACGTCTTAAACCAGAAGGCAGTTTTAAGATTCCATCCAATATTTAAAAAATAAACAACCCACATTATCGCCATGACCATATACTGTAAAGGCAAATAAATATTCACACTTAGACAAATGGGGCAACATCTCTGCGGTTTAAGGTGAGTTGGAGCCCATCAAAGTGGAGCTGACTGTCACCTACTTGCATATGCTCTATTTTGTTTTACTATTAAGTTCTTGTTTGTTATTTTCTAGTTACCTGTGAAAGTTTCGTAGTCCTTTATATATATATATATTTTTTTTTTGCATTTTTTACTGCATCACAATGTTGGCAACTCTTTTTTTGCCTTGAAACTTTGGTGTGGAACTTACATTCCTCACAGAACAGAAGTCTTTTTTTTATATTTGTTTAAATATAATCTGGTTACAACACTTTACATTATGCAAACTTGACATGTATTACATTTCTTCTGACTTCTGCCCACAGCTGAAAGGAAAAATGTACAGTATTAAAAAACACATTTAGAACATGATTTGCCCTTGCTCTTTGTATAAGTGAATGTACTTTTGTTTTCTGCATTCTCGTTATATTCTTGGAAAAGTTTTGTTACAATTTAGTTAAATAATAAAAATAGAAGGGTCCTTAGGGTCTTTGGACCTTGGATTTAAGGACGTGACATGTGGCCAGGTATGGTTTCCCATACTAGGAATTTGTGCTCTGCATTTAACCCATCCAAGTGCACACACACAGCAGTGAGAAGTGAACAACCACACACACACACACCGTGAACACACACCCGGGCCTTGACCAAAAAGCTTTTGTAAAACAGAAACACCGGCGAGGTAAATGTAACTTTTTGGCCAATGGCTAATGATACATTATTGCAAGTGTATGAGTTCAAGTCGCTGTCTTTGTGCTTTAACTTTTGGCGTAGTGTTAAAACACTTTCATTCACATGACCAGAATATGTTTAACGATTTTTCCTAAATATCAGTTACGACGATATCTGGATATTGAAAGAAATGTGAGCATTACCCCAAACCCGATCCCAAACTATCAGTGACGAGTACGTGTCGTACAGTGGTTGTCCAGACAGCCTAAGCACAACCTTCCGCAATGGCCTTGAACCATGGTTTAACAGCAACATTGTGACAACGTAGTAACAACCTTAACTACACAATGTAGAACCACGGTACTGCAGACATTAGTAAAATGACGAGCACACAACGAAAGGTTCTTATTGTACTGCTGTGGTATTGTGTAAAAAAATCCCATCATCATCCTTAGGCAATAAATATAAAACACATTTGCTTTCACAGCGTTTTCTCGACATACACTGACTTGCGGAAGTGTTTGTGGGCAGATCAGACTTTGTTCATATTTCGCGGGAAGGTGGGGATTATGCAAATATGCTACCTAGTGACGTATACCGGTAACAGGCAGAAGATTGGAAGATGTAACGACTCGTTAAGGCGATTCTGAGTTGACTCTTTCTTTTGAGAGACAATATCTTAAAGGACAGCAACTGCAAATAAGATATTTTTTGAAAACCCATATTACCTGCTTTTTAAAAACAAAACAGAATGTGTTCTTTCTCTCATAGTGAGTATTAAGCTGTATCTTAGAGGATGGAATCAGATAATAAACTGTCTGGACCATCTAAATGATTAATGACTTCATCTTTTAACATTACCATTCTAACATGCATCACAAAGTTGAATTAAATGTAAAACTGTACATTGTTTTAACTCATGGCTAGCAGGTGTATCACATTCTTTCTGATTTTCTCTGAATGGAGATGCAGCCATGTTTTTTTTTTCTCTTCTTATTATTGGCCAGAATTCCAGGCACGGAGCTTAAGCCATAAATGTTTAACAGGTGGTTCCTCTCATATGAAATAAAAGGCATCTGTCGGATGACATCTCCCAGACCGACCAGAATGATCACAGGCCCACTAGAGCCACTGCATGAATTTTCATGGGAATACGAAGCTCCAGACAAGTATTGTGAGAATGTGTGCATATGTGTGCGAGTGTGTGGAATATAAATAGGGATGTATTGAAGCTCACAACTCTGGGTAGGTGTGGAGGAGATAGGAAGGATATGGTTAGCTTGTCTTTTGCTTGTCAGCCATGCTTAGGGTGATTATATTGTATGGCTCCAGCATGTTAAGTACAGTTTCTGTCATCGAACCTTTTTTCACTATAACCTTCATGAATTGGAGGTAATGACAGTCGAACACAAGCTAAACATCAGAAGTGTGTACACACCATGTGACATTATGCAAATGTGTGCAGCTTATCTAACAGCGAGAAAGATGATTCTTAGAAATGGAACATGCATGCAGCCACTTATCCAGATAACCTGAATAACGCAACATAATGAAGAGGCGGTGCTGTGAAAAAAAATAAATAAGTGCAACTTAAAAAAAAGAAAGAAAGAAAATAGGGCACTTTCTAAATGATCTTACTGGTTTAGGGAGAAGTTTTGACTTTCACTTATTTCCCAGCACTGTGGGTGCCTCATCTCCCGGGAGTGCAGATGCAGACTAGACATGTACAGTAGCACTCTCCTTTAAACATAATAGGGCTGCATATTCGACTGGGTCATCAGGCCACCGCACAGTCATTTATCAAACCGCTGCTTATTTAAAAGCAACAGCGCAGCAAGGAACAGTATGCTATCTGTATTCTGAGGGCCAGTTGTTCATGCTGAAAAATCTGATGCTCTACAAAAGCATTGACAAGAAATTATCTGCTCATTGTCATCCCAGCACACATCCTCATGATAAATTGAAGGTTACTCTGATAGTGTTTCTAGGGCGAGGGAAGTATAAATCATAATCCATTAGCCTAGGCATACAGAGTTAATCGTTGTGTCTGCCAAATCAATACGCAAAGTTATGTTTTCAAAATGCAATTTCACAATCAATTGCCAGTGGGGCATTGACGGGACTTGTTATGCTGCATGCAAAAGCAATCATCCAGGGAGTGTGGCATTATTACCCCTCTGGATTTTATATATCTTGTTCACCTGGACCTGGTTGTGGGTCTCCAGGGGAAATTGATTTTAAAAGAATTTACATCCAAAGCTTCTGCAGAGTCATAAAGTCATCCTTTGAATTTAGAACAATGCTATAGTTTTCTATTTCAGGATGGGTGAATGGGATTCTCACATCAATCCCGCCTACGTCCTGTACATAGCAAATACGCTAATATTCAGTATTGATTATTTCATTTCAGAAATATGAATTTCAATATGTTAAATGTTCTGCATTATGACATCCAATGAAGCGGGTTTATGTTTCAGCAATAAAAAAAAAAAACATTTGGTAATGATGTTAAATGCATTTGGAAGGTTTGGAAAGGACCGTTCCTCAGGTCAAGTCAAGTCAAGTCACTTTTATTTATATAGCGCTTTTAACAATACAGATTGTAGCAAAGCACTGAACATTAA
>JAUMHE010000043.1:2569119-2628420 GCA_032359235.1 Enteromius mattozi
TCGATCAAAAGGGTGCTTCTACTAAATACTGAGCAAAGGGTCTGAATACTTAGGACCATGTGATATTTCAGTTTTTCCTTTTTAATAAATCAAAAATGTCAACAATTCTGTGTTTTTCTGTCAATATGGGGTGCTGTGTGTACATTAATGAGAAAAAAAAAAGAACTTAAATGATTTTAGCAAATGGCTGCAATATAACAAAGAGTGAAAAATTTAAGAGGGTCCGAATGCTTTCCGTACTCACTGTATATAAGTAAGAAAACACAACACCATGGTTGTTTAAACCAATGACCATTAAGTTTTGTTAGCAATTAATTTCCCATTATACTGTTAATTGTTAACTGTCAAACAATTAACATTCAAATCGAACATCCTTGGGACACATTTTTAACCAGCATGCATTTCACAGTGTATTTCTGTACAGATTTTGCTCGCCTCAAACAAGTCCAATGTTACTTCATCATTACTGCCTCTCCACCCATTGTGTGCTGCCAGCTTTCATCAGATTTAAGGCTGATCCAACATACTTTAAACACTGGAATGTAAATCTCAACCAAAATTATGGTTTGGATGAAAACTCAACATGGCATCAATCTTACCTTCGCTCATCTATGCTCATCAATTATTCTTCTTTACCTCAAATTACAACTCTGCATAGTCAGTTGAAATTCAATTCACTACAACACAAATGAGTGACAGTCAGAAATGTAGCCAATCCATCAGTTCAAGCATGAACAAGTCACACGTGGACATGCTGTGTGGTGATCCACAGAGGTATAGACTGCATGTAAATTAAAAACAAGCCCACATAGAGATGTAACTCGCTGACACAGAGAAAATGACAGCCGCATCCCGATAAAACACACCGCGGTATATTTTGCCCTTGCCTGCTCAGCGACGCAGAAGCTGACTCAGAATCGCTAAGAATGAATTTATAATTCCCTGTATTTGAAAGATGAGACATTCTTGTGCTTCCATCATGACAATCTCTGGTATTTTAATTATGTTGTGCCATCCTGAACCTTTCCTGGAGACAATTTTCAACTCACTTGGTTAAAAAAAAACATTTAATTTGGATAGATATACATTAGGTTGTTTTCTTTCTCCTTTACGTTGAGGTTAACTTTAAATTCTGCCAGCAGTGGCATTGGTAAGACTATGTTTTTTAAGTGAAGGAGAAAGGTGATATAGGTTCATGGATGCATAGAGCTTGTTATTAAATCCCAGTCCCATTAATAATACAAAACCCTCCAAAGACACCTGTGCACATTACCCAAGAGACAGTGCAATGAGATTTAAATTGAAGGAGATAGAAGACATATTCATTGTTTGTTTTGTTTTTGTTGTTATTTATCTTGGTTGTCCTTGACTTTATTTGTGTATTAGTATTCACAAGACATTTTTCACCCACGTGATATCAAGTGATGATCTGTGAAGTCAAACAAATGCAATGGTTACAAGGCCATTTACTAGAACCTGCAGTATAGTCACAAACGTATACGGATTTACACAGATGTATCGAGAAGATCCTTGCTATCAAGGAGCAGTGTAAAAGGAAAACCTTTGCACAGCAAAAACCAACAGTTTAGGACATGTCAGCAAAAAGCTGTGTGTTTGTGATCAGAGTTAATTACTTGGCTTATTTGACATGCCTCTATAGTTTTTAACCCGCAGCAGTAAACCTGCCCTGATGTACAGTAGTTTAGCCTGTAAATTCATCACAAAGTAAACATGGGGAGAGACACATGGGGGATATTGTTCATGTTGATTATGAGTGTGTATGGAGGAAAAGTAAAATTCTGTGTAGTTACTGTACCTTCATGCTGTAACAAACTTATGACTTTTATTCTGTTTTCTGCTAAACACAGATATTTCAACAATTTTTGGTCAATTTAGTGAAAGGCAATAGGATCTGTATGTTCCCAGGTAAAAAAAAAAGGGTTTAAATGCATTAAAAATAATATTAATAATCAGTAACACTTTATTATAAGGTGTTTTTTACATACTCACTATAATTATAACAATAAATCATGCATAATTACATGCAAGAATGTACAGAGGACTTTTATTAGTGTATTTCCTAAAAGTGTGCTTTGAATGATTTAAAAATTAGTTCAATGTTAGTACACTTTTATATAGTTAAGCTAAGTTTGAATTAAATTGATTTTATTTATTGATTATTTAAAATTAAAATGATAAAATTAGTAATGTAACCGTTCCCAATCTTTTTTCTTTTTTTTTTTCTAGTTATGTTACTCAGACCACACACTGTTTCCCCCATCTTTATATTACATAGTTCATTCTATTTGATAAATGACAGAATTAGCATAAAGTTATATTCACTGGCAGTCAAACATTTGGACAAATTTAACAGCAATTACGTTTCTCATTATCTTAATGTCCCATTTATGACAGAACTAGTGAATATTATGCGTATGTATTCCAATTTAGCATATTGTTTGCATAATTTTTAGTAATCAAGCCCACAAATGTTTAATTAGGATGTGCTCAGGTACTCGTGTTATGAGAACCTTTGCAATCAAAGAGTTTCAAACATCAGTCGAAGGCAGACAGTGAGTATGAGCACAGTCAGGTGAAATGGCATGCAGTAAAATTTTGGAAACACTTAGGAATCACTTTGCAATCGTTTGCAATCAAATCACTCCACAGAGTTATAAACACGCTGTTTTTGGGATGCTTTGTGTTATGTAGATGTGATGTATCTTCAGTGTTTCTGAGCTGAACTTATTGTGATGGGGAATGAAGTTTTGTACACCAGTATCACCTTCATAATGGTTATTATTACTATCAAATGCATTAAAATGTAGTAATATGCAAGCAATATGACTGAGACAACACGTTCAAAAACAGTAGCCTTTTAAAGACCCTTAAACGAAATTGTAATTTCTGTCCAGACACAACTGTCCTGCTCCCCTGAGTCTACTGCTGCTCCCTGATCTCCAGCTTGCAGTTATGCTTATTAGTTGATGTCTTTTGCAGGTTCATTTATGCTGGGGCACATGTGACTGTCAATTCCATTGTTGTATTTGTACACATTTGTGTTTGTATTCTGACACAGAGCACAGAGTGAAGATATCCCTTATTGCAACAGCAGCTCACATACTGTATAATTTCACTAGGAAAGTGGGGTTACATAACTGAGATGTTTTATGGCTTTATCCAGCTTTGAGTTCATTTATCTGCTAGTTTAATCACAAATTTCACTAAATAATTTTTACCAGATACAGTATTTGCCTTTAATATTTATTAACAGTTAGGTCCATATGTATTTGGACACTGACACAATTTCATAATCTTGGCTGTCACCAGAATATCCCACTTGTATGTCACCAGAATAGAATTAAAATGAAAATAAAAGAAATTCGTTTGTACTATGAAGCATTGTCCAATTAACAATTTATCCTATACACTTCAAAATTCATCATAGTTGAATATTAAACTTTTCTTAAACAATTCTTAAAAATGACAATAAAAAGAATTCATGTATCATATTGAATACATGGTTATATTATAACTCTGTAACTAACATGTAATACTTGAAAAGAAAAGCAAAATAGAGTATTCAAACAAATGTTAACAGATTGTGAAAAGCCCTTTTTATTAGTTTTTTTCTATGCTTTGTCCATAGACGGAATTAGATTTATGTGTCTTGGCAAGACACAAATGGTAATTCAGAGAGCTGCACTGAGACTCGTCCTGTACAGTTCACCACCGTCAGTAAGCACATTAGTGACCAGTAGGAAAGCATTGATCTGTTTCTCTGAATAGAGGAGACCTGGAGTATAGAGAAGGGCAAAAGGTATGCAAGTGAGAGAGAAAGAGACTGAAAGATTTAGCACACTGAAAGTGCTTTATTTTACAGGCATAATACTTTAAAAGCGCACACTTTTGCATGGGTGTGAGGGGAAGGAGAACTAAACAAAGTGGCTTTAGCTGAAGTAACTAACACTATTGACTTTAACAGCTCATTGAAGTCAGATGGAGTGAAAGTGGCACATTTTTTATGTCTTCCACAATGAAAGGTCCCAGGAGACTTTATTGGTAGAATTGATTCATTTCAGAGTGCTTTATTCCTGGTTTGCCTGAACCACCTCATCTTCTTGCCTGTTGTGTGATCCAATAATCAAATTAATGTCCCCATGCTGGAGAATCGATTTCCATTATGAAAGAGGAGTTTAAGGAACGGTGTTATACCATCCCAGCATGTAACATTCAACACTTTTGTACAAAAGTAAATATTATATTTTTTTGTGCTTTTGTACTGTAAATATTCTACCATCAGTCAATGATGAGTGACCTCACTGCTTCAGCATTTTATTTTAAATACTTTCAGCTGCTTCACATTGATGTTCATTTTGCCATACAGGAATACCTTAGTTCACTTATATCAAATGAAATTTTATTAACACAAAGAATTTTAAATTAAAATGAAAAGGTTTTCAAAGGAAGGGGTTTCTGCATTAGATTTTTAAAAATTATATATATGTACACCAAAACTGCTTATTATGGTTAATTTTTGTTTTATTTTGTTTTGTTTTTTTAATTACTGGTTTTAATGCCAATTCTTTTAAAAAATTTAAAAAGGTAAAAAAAGTATTGTTTTGCTTTCTGTGGATGTTTGTGCAAAACTTCCATATTTTTCAGTATGATTTCACATTTTTTTTCAATCCATATGTTCACTATATAAAATGATTACCTGCTGCAACATCCTTGCAATACTTTCCAGAGTGTCTCTTTCCAGACAAAGGATGATGACCAGGCTATCAAGGTAATACTGCAAGTAATGATCATCTCCTCTACAGGAGGTCCTGTGAACCTCCAAGCAATTTTCAAAGGATCTAGAGGAAGATGGGCTTGTTGATAAGGTGCCATAACCAGAAGTCTCAACCATCTCTGTGTTATATACAGAGGGGACTTTAAAGATAAGTGGCATCCCAGATGATCTCTCTCATATAGGCCACCATGATTACTTCAGCCTCTCAATGGACATGCTGACACCTACTCCCAACTTCATGGCCGTGGATTAGACGTGTCAGACCTGTATGAAAAATGAGGCTCCAAAACAGAGCCGGTTCGCTCTCTATGGAGAAGGTTGAGCATTTATACAATACGTGAGATGAGAGAGGAACTTTGGGCTGGAATGTGTAGACGTGTACATTTCCTGGAATGTTTCTACTCTGATCAGTTCTGTGAAACACATATGTCCATATAGACTCACAGGAATCCATTTAGGAGCTCAGTCTCCATGGCAAAACTTTAGAGGGCAGATCGATATTAGCAGTCCAGTGAAATCACCTCAGAATGGTTGTCAGTGGCGTTAACCCACTTAAAATAAACAGCAGGGGAAGCAAGAGCTCTGGTCACACTCAATTTCTACATTAACAGTCGATATGTTTCCAAAAGGCTGGGAGGCCTATGGTGAGGCTCTTTATTGACTGTCTGCTGACAAGATATCTAAATCACCTTTTGATCCTGGATAATTATTTGTAATCAATAATAAAAATAGCAACAACAACAACAAAATAAAAAGGAAGGAAAAGAAAGAAAAAAAGAAAAAAAAAGATTGATGTGTTACCAAGCTCCTGATGAATAACATGTATTTATTTATTTATAATCCTATCCTACACAATTTTTATTTAACTAAAGAGACACTGATTTGTTAACCTGAGATTTGCTCCAAGCGGACCACTAAATTAGCTTTAAAGAGGGTCTAGTAAAGTTTTTTCTTTTTTTTTATTAGGAATATATATATATATATATATATATATTTATATATATATACTTTTTTCTGTATGTGAAACGGTAAAATGAAGTAAAGTATTTTTCCCAAATTAAAATACTAATACAGATAATTGAAAAATACTTACACAAACGAAGATATTTAGAAATATGTTTTGTTTTTTCATGACATTTCTTTTTCTTTTCTTTTTTTTTGTGGTGAATTGCTTATGTTCCTCTACACTGTAAAAAAAAATAAGGCAACCTATCACACTCAACTTGTTAAGTGAACTCAACAAGCAACTAGCGCATGTACTGATTTTGCCAAGTTCATATTTTGTTGACCCTGGAACAACATTTTAATGCCATATCTCTACACCTAAACCTAACCTTACCCATGAGTAATGCCTAAAATCAGAGGAAATGATAGATGACTGACACTGATGTACAAGCACCAAACACTGATTGTAAGCCTAAACTTCACAAAAACTGCAAACTGTTTCTTAAATCTGATTGATTAATCACAATGTTGACCCAGAGACATGTTGCACTTGGCGAAATCAGGTTAGTGAGCAACTAACATCTTAATAAAAGTCAGACATAAATAATAGTCAGTCTACTGAGTTTTAAAAGATCTGTCAAAGCAATCAAACATTTAGCACTTAGCAATGCTATTTTTTAACAATTCTTCAACTATATATAATATAGAAAGTATTCGCCTCTGGGGTCGACGGTATCGCCAGCGATACCAGCATATTTTTTTAGATCAGTACGAAAGACACTAAAAATACTCTGTTGATTTTGGTCACACAAATAAGTGTTATACACCATTCAAATCTGTTAGGTGTCTACTTTTTTTGAGTACACTCAAGATTTACCTTAAGATGCGGCGTGCAAGCTGGCCCAGCCACGAAGCGATCATTCTCATGAGTAAGTAATATGCAGATAAATGTTTTAAACAAGGTGCAAAAACAGGGCCTCAGCACAAAATTCTCAATCATGGTGAGGATCAACAAATTTTAAATCAGTAAAAATATTAACTCTTATCCACATGACAGCTAACTGACTGTGGCAACATCAACAGCAGCATAAGTTAAACCAGTAAAATTATAATATTTTAATTATAATTAACATAAAATATTTTCAAGCTGCAATGCATGCTGGGAACTTAAGCAATATTGTTCAGTATAAAACTTTTTAGAAGACTTAATTTGAAAAGTGGGGAGAACATGTTGATATGTTTAGAGTATTTTTGTTCGGTTCACACTGACTTCTACTAAAAATTCTTTGTTCAGGCTACTTTTTTACATTAGTTAGTAGAACCTTTTGAAAGTTGGATTTTTTTTTTTTGTTGTGTGTATTATGTCATTAATTGTATAAATTTAAATATTAGAAATGCAATGCTGAATTAACAAACCAACACAGGTGTACCAGTACAAACCACCTGATCCCATGGAAAACCTCAGATGAGCCAATTTCATTCCCTCTTCTTGTGTTGGCGGACAGAATTCTGATTACACAGTCAAGGGTTTTGCCCTGAGACAGTCTGCTCCAGATATGACAGGACCATTAAAGCCACCCGGTCTCATGCAACACAATGAAACAAAGGATAAAAAGAATTTTTTAAACTGTAACAGCCTTCTGAGAAGCATCAATCATGATAATAGGATATAACATATATATATATATATATAGCATAAACAAATGTACAATACATACATACATACATTTATAACTTGTCCTTTATTTTAAAGGTAAAGGTGACTTGACTTGAGGGACAGAAACCTATCTTTTTGAAATTACAGGAGAGGCAGTAAATGACAGATTTTTCATATTTGGGTGAACTTTAATTTAAAGCTAGGTTTAGGGTTGGGTTAGTTTCCTAGTTATTATGCAGGAATTATAATTATTTTTGTTAGTACATTGTATGTGTAAAGAATTTTAAAAAGAAATTCACATACTTTCATTACAAGAAGACTTTCGAAGGGCTTCCACTTTACAGCACATGCAAATGCACAGAAAATTGTCTTGAAAAGAGCGAATGATTATTCCCAAGCCTGAATTCAATTACAAAGCTTAGGAAATGTGAAGCGGTGGCGATGATAATGTGCTTAAAAATACAATCCATGTGTGTCGAGTGAATTTCTTATCGTGCTTATGTGCCATATTGAGGCTTCGTGTGACATTTCAGAATGATGAGATTTTTGTAAATGCAAAGGCCATGAATCAGAAAACAGGCTGATTCAAGCTGATCTGCATATAGCCTGTAGGTTAAGAGAAGATCTCTGGTAATCCACTCTGGCAACACTGGGTGGGACCGACACACAGATGTACAAAAAGCTTGAATGTGTGAACAGGTGATAAACCTGGCAAACTGAATTATGGTTTACATGCTTTCAGCATTTATCCTGCCAGGCAATAAAATGGCCTTAAACAAGTATGCATTTGAATCTGATTTATTCTGTGGTCAATACATTTGATTTCATAACTCCAGCCAGATGAACAGGTTTTTGAGTAAACTCTGATTAAAAAAAACATTCTCTTTGGCAGATAATATTCATAAATCGTCACAACAAGAGAAAAGCTATGCTTAAGGGATGACATGGTGTGAGATGTGTGCATGTAGACAGAGCCTGTGGCTGTACAGGATCAGCCTGGTAATGCAGGCTGGATTACTGATGCTTTTAATTATAGGGAAACTCAAATCTCCAGTAGAAAAAAAGAGCCAACACTGAACCCAGGGAGCTTTAGAAGAAAGGGATGTGTGGGGAGAGGTGACACTTCCTCTCTTTAATATTTGATAATAAGATTCAGGATAGCATTATTTTTGCATCAAAGTGACCCATGTCTGTTCTGCAATGTAAAACATGTTTACCTTTTGAATTTAGTGTTGAAAGATGGACCAAAAACAGAAAACGGCAGTTGGCGGTATTTGATTTAAGTCGCAATCAATCAGCTTGTATATGTGACTCAAAACCCATCTGCTGCACAAGGAAACATGCTCAGAATTTCTTTCTGACTATTATGTATGCTGGCTGTTGGTCTCACATGTATCATGTACTTTCAGCATAGGAAATGTGGTTGTGGTGTCTTGCGAAAACAGTGTTTCCCAGTCTCTGAGACTATACTGATATCAATTCTCTCTCAGGGAATGCATTTATGAAAGATTAATAAATACTTAAGTACAGGCTTATTGCAGATATAAGTAATCCAAACAATACAAAGTTTTGCTCTGTATTGCTTTTTGACATTTAAGAGTGAACTAGATCGTTAATAAATGATTTTACACAGATATACTGTCGGTTCACTCAAGAGCTTTTATGAAGAAATGTTTGTTAGTATATTAGGATTGATAGTATATCCTCTCACTGAATTATTATAAAAGTATGGCTATATCTCAATTTTTTTCAGAAATACAAGCCAATTTAATGCACGGGAATAGTCCATATTGAATATTATTTTAACAAACAATAAATATTTTTAAACAATATAGGGGTAAGAGAAGGATTTAGGATGAAATATTCTCAGACATCTTAGTGATAATTAATTAATAAAAATAATAATTAAATTTGTTACTTACCCTCAGGCCATCCTGCCAGGATAAACTAGACTTAGAAGAGTAAATAGAGTAAACCATGGTAAATGGAGAATGACCTGAATGTCTTTGCAGAAACCAGGTGACAAAGAGACCAGGACATGACAGGAAAAGGGAAGAACACAAAGCTCGTCTCAGATTGGTGAGCATCCAGGTGAGTAATGATTGATGAGCAGATAGTTGGAGAATCAACAGGAGACAGCTGGAGAAAAAAAAAAGAAAAAGAAAAAAGAAAAAGACAGATGCAGCTGTTACAGAAAATTTGTAGGTCCCACATATGTGATTTTACATACAAAAATAAACATTTAAGGATATATAGTAATGCTCCATGCACTGCTTCAAACAAAGCCTTTGTGATTTTTCCACTCCCTCTTTACAAGCTTGTGAACATGGCCTTGACTTCCAAAAATGCAGATAAATGGACACTTGTAGCTTTTAGGTTGTTAATGAACTGAACAAGAGAATAGCATTTAAACAGTTAGTAAAAAGAGAAAAGAGAAGAAAAAAGAGAAGAGTAAAACCAAATGCACATCACACTTTCAGCACAGAATTTCTCTCCTGCAGCTCATTTACAATGATCACCTCTGAGATGCAAGCTTGTAGTTACTGGCAGAAAATACACACAGTACTTCTGCGCTTGAGTTACAGTTTAAAGTTAAATGTGGTTTTAAAACATGCACAATTCACAACAAAGCTGACATTTTCTGTATTGTATGGTATGTGTAGTAGTAATAGTAGTATAAAATATAAAATATCATATAAATAGAAATAGAATTTAATGAAGTAAAAGTTTGTAGAAATTATGAATGAATGAACTGATTCACACATTCATGCTTATTTGATGAAGATATATTTCATTTCAATCTGATCTGATCTGTTTTCTGCTCTGGAATGACTTATACTGCTGTTTGGTACTGCTGATACTTAGCCGAAGATAACAAAAAGCAAAAGAAAACAGAGTCAAGCAGAGCTATACTGAATTAAGAAAGAAAAATGCTGTGATAAACAGGATTGATAGAGAGTGTGTTAATGGAAATAAAGAAAAATAAATCAAGAGCTGACCTTTGTGTGAACTGACTGCTGTCGCTGTGGAAGCAGCTGCTCATCTGCCCAGCTCTCTCTCAGTCTCAATGTGAATGCAGTTGTTTTTAAACAATCTCTCCAAAGTCACTGATTCTGTCCTCATCTTCTACTCTGTGATCATTCTTTGCAATTGCCGGGTAATCAGTTCCCGTTGATAGGCCATACACTTTAAAAGAAGGGATGAAAAAATGAAAGTAGCCAACTGAAAGTGTTTAAGGAGGCTGAGAGAAGTGTATATCTTCGAATCTGTGAACCAGAACAACTATGAAAGGCTAGGCTTAAAAGAATTTGTTAAAATCAGAAAAGATATTGGCAGTGGGCATTTGTATCGTTGTATCACTCAGTTGCCTGCTGCACAACTAATAAAGATATGACATTGACATCAGGTAGCAAAACAAAGTCATATATATGGTAGCCACACTTGTCTAAAACACACTTTGACCTGTACCGCATAATCTCAGGCTTTGTGAGTTAATGTCAAATACAAAGATTTCCGTTGTGACAGACTGTGGACAGATGTGAAGCAATTTGCTGAAAAAAGACTCACATTTCCAATTTGTATAAAAACTTTTCGAAGAACAAAGTTTTGAATAAAGTGAATCATTTAAAGTGACAAAAACATTATACTGTATTCCGTTTAGGACTACAAAATTGTTGTACAAAAACAGGATTCAGTCACTACCTGTGTTGCCATCTACCTATTTTTATGTGAATTTTGAAATATCACATGAAAAAATGTTGTATAGAAATTTGAAACGAATAGTTCACCCAAAAATAAAAATTATGCCATATTTCAGGTGCTTATGACTTTCTTCCTATAGACGAGCACAGTCGGATTTTTTTTTTAAATTTATGCAACCCAGGCTCATTGGAAATACGTGCCTCTACATACAATTCTGCAACCCCGTAATTATGTACCTTACTGCTCGTTTCGCCACACGTTTACTGCCTCTATAGTGTTTATTTCAACTGGAGACTGAAGCGAAGTTTTTCAGTTGTGCAGAAATTTATGAAGTGGCACGTATTTCCAATGAGCCTAGGTTGCATATCCTGGCTCTTCTGTTAATGCTGGTGGATAGTGGCCATGATTTTAAAGCTCCATAAATCTAGAAAACTAACCTATACGCCTCCAGGGGGTTATCACATGTCCTCTGAAGCAGATTAATGGGTTGCGCTGGCTGTATAGAGATTTGTTATAGAATGGGAAAATGTTAAAAAGATTTTACCTGTGCTTAGACTTTTTAAACAGCTAACCAATGAGATCTGTACGAATTCACAAAGAAATTCTAAAAAGAAACACTTGTTTACTTAAATCGAGTCAACGGGCATTCAAAAATTCGAACTAATCTGAGTGCACTGCTTGTGTAAAATAATTTAGCCTCATTACCTTATAATAACGAAGTGTCAGGGATGTCTTGAGCTGTCTTTGCATTCCCTTGGCAATGTGCTGATTTTATACTCATTAATGTCAGTCACAGCTCATATTGCCTTGGAGAAGATGGGCATTAAGCCCCAATGGTGACAGGCACCTGTTTACAGCAAGCCTTCAGTATGAAGGCAACCATTCAAACTGAGTTCATAATGGGTTTTGTTTTTTTTTCCAAATTTCTGAAACTATGGCTCAATTTCTCCACCAAACAAGCACACAGTGTGCAAGATACCACACATCTCTTGCAAAAGCAAACACTTAATTTAAAACAATTTTAACTTGTGTTTTTGTATAGTAACTACACACCAAACATCAACTACACACGGATGTGAAAAAAAAAACACTACTCTCTTGTCTTTTTTGCTTTTTTAGTGTGCAGCGGAGTGCACAGGAGTTTGTCATAGCATTCACATGTACATTTATGTACACAAATACACTGTATATACAATTTGTACACATATTATTCAGTATAGTATGTTGAGTGTTAAATGAAAAAGCATGGCTCACCTGCTGAACACATTGTGCTGTGTCCTGGTTGGGAAACGTGTCATTTCAAACCCCGTCTAAAGGAGTGTTTTTTTTGTTTGTTTTTTTTTTTGTTCTATTTAAAATTGTACATCACTGATGTTTTCAAAGAGATTGAACATGTATTGGTTTATTGTTTTGTGCTTTTGTGTATTTACATTTTTTGCTACATGCACTGAAGCTGCATTAACCTGAAGCGAATGTTGACTATTTTGTATTCAATGAATTCATTGATTTGAAATCGCTTTGACTACTGTACATTTTCTGGACCCTCTGCCCAGCCTCCCTGAAACTCAAACCATGACTGACCACATAGTGAAACTAAAGGTGCTGGATCTCATTCGTAATTGTTCCACTCTGTCCTCATATTGTATCTCTCTCTGAAATTGGCCTCCATTGTTGTTCAAACCACCCGGAGCCCACCTAAGCCTATATATAGTTCTTAAACATTGATTTCTAAGAGAGAAATTTTGCTATAATTATTAAAAATACCACTTACCATCCGGTTTCATAAACAAGGCATAAGCCTAGCTCTAGACTAAAATGTAATTCTGAGCTGTTTTTTTTTAACTGAAAGAAACTTTCATGTTGGTGTTTGAATCATGTTCGCAATCTATTTAGAATTGGATCGCTTGGGGAGGAGGTGTGGCAGAATTTTGGATTGTTTCAGTGACTGAATTTCTCTGAGAATGCCTTTCTGGTCAGGTGTTACACATCAGGTGTAACCATATCTTTACCCTGTTTCCAGTTGGGAAGCTGATTCATACTGTATATTACAGTGAGCTGGGCTGAAGTGATCAACAGAAGGAAAGAGAGATTATACAAATAAGTCTGTTACTACTTTCAAAAATGCAGCACAGCAAAAATTATTTCTCAGTGGGGCATTCTGCAAATAAGATGGTTTGTGCATGCTGTAATAATCAGTGCGACAGATATTAATAATTTGCTGGGGTGTTGGGACATTGAACAATAGCCCAGAACAGAAAGATGAATGGCCTAAGGCTCTGAGAACCTGATCAACGAGCAGCCAAAGCAAAATATTAACAGAAACAGAGACTCCTCTACAGATGCATTTTAAAGGCTTGTTTGATACTTCATGTGTTATGTACAGTAATAAAATCATAGAGTCAAGTATTGACTCTTAAATCAATGCACAATTTTCTTTATAAATATCACTTTTTCCCTGAGGATCTAAAAAGGAATTTGAGATAAATGCCACATGCTTTGTATGTTCTTTATTCCAGCGATCATTCCTCCATTTGTCTTAGTGATGATGAAGGAATAGTGCAACAAAAAAAAGTAAAATGATAAAAAACATAGGTAAATATTTTGAAGAATGTCACAAAATGTAAACTGTATTATCGCACAGCTCTGTATACATAAAGTTGGATGAACACTTTATCCCAGTATACTCAGGTAAAGTGATATATACTATATAACAAATCAACTTTTTTGCAACGATCCCCAAAGAAATGCACAAAGGAATTATTAATCTTTATCACTTATTCTAAAATAAGCAATTCATAAATCAAAGATTAATATAAATACATCCCTATCAGTTAACAAAAAACACTATGACCAGAAAATAAATAACCAAACTATATAAACATACTGATGAAACAATAGCACCACCAATCCCCAAATGGGAAATACTTTTAACAGCATGTAGTCTGTAACAACACCTTTTCTATGACTTTTTCTTCCAAATGGATGTGTCATTTTATTTATTTTGGATATTAGTGATAAACGTTCCACTTATTAGGGGCTTTAAAAACTTGATGACACAATATAAGTCAATAATCTCTCAACATAAAAAAAGCATTCCTCATTTCTCTAAATAACGCCAAGAAAACAAATCTGTTAAACTGGAAATTATACAAATATAGATCTTCTGCTGCAGACCAGACTTTGATGCCTGATCCACTGAGTCACATGTAAGTATCATCTCCTACCATGGAGTCAGGGCTTGCCACGTGTCCATCCCAGAGCTAGAGCCAGTTGTCACTTTATTCCAGAAGCCGGAGGCCATCACCAGCCTATCGCTGGATCTCTTGGCTTCCTCGCTGGACTCCAGGCCCTTGATTCCACCTTGGGTTTGTGCTCCCTCAGCTCCGCCATGGTCCATCATCATTAAAGCTCCACCAGGATCCCCTGTCCCTCTGGCTACTTTGGTCTCTCTTGACCCTGGCTGCACCTCAGCCCTCCACCCCTTTGGCTTCATCCAGATCTGCCTTTCCTCCTGTTCCTCACTCCCTCTGGCATTCCCCCATTAGCCTGGGTTGTTCTCTGCAATTTAGTGGAGAACTCTGCTTGTTCAGTCCTTTGTCAATGTTTATATATTTTTAAAGAAATGTTTATAAGGGTAGTTGACAAATAAAAATTGCACGAGAGATGTTTATCTTCATAGGTCACATTAGATTAGATTAGATTAGATTAGACTTTATTGTCATTGTGCAGAGTACAAGTACATAGCCAATGAAATGCAGTTAGCATCTAACCAGAAAGTGCAAATACAGAATATATAAATAAATATATCTATTTTTTATAAATCACACATTGAAACATCAACTACCCATACTATTATTATGCTAATTACAATTGATTATATTAGACCCTGGAAAAAATTCAAATAAATCAATAAAACTTATGTATAAATATCTATCTTCATATTTTTTCTCTACTTATTTGACAACTTATAGGATGCAGAATTGTGTCGCACCATAGTGATAAAACAGACTCACCCTTCAAGTGAGGTTCTGAACCTGTGTATGAAGCACAAATCCAATCATTCCAGTACATTACCACGTCCTGACTGAGCATGCCATATTCTTCAACTCTACTGACATCAAATATTGGCCTGACCCTGTACCACTTTGGTGTTTCTCTCTCCCGTTTACAAGTTAATGCTAGCTGAGAGGTTCTATGCATGTACCACATATGACTATAATAAAAATATAAATAAAAATCAGCATCCTCCATGCTAGGTCAGCTTTTAGGAGTACCATGAGGTTTGTTATAAATGTACATTTAAGGTTTTTAAAGTTGTCAATCAAATACTTTTAATGTACTTTTTAATCAAACTGAACTTGTTTTGAACTTTTAGTAAAAAATAGGTTGGTCATGAGATTATGAATTTTATTGGCAACCCTAAAATTCTGCCTAAATCTTCAGGTTTTGCTTGTGTACCATCAGTTTAAAAGTAGTTTGTACGTAATATCTATTGACATATATGTCATTTACTGTATGAATTAAAACCTTTTCTATTCTGGGTCATGCCAGCGAGTCAAGCCTGAGACCAGAAGAGGGTTCAATAAGAATCAAACCTTGTGGTCTTCTGGTTTCAGTCATGACTACAACAGTGGTTTATAAATTTATCATTCATTGAGAGAAGCCAAAAAAAAAAAAATAATAAACTACTAATGTTTGCTAAAACGACATGGTATTTGGCACTTCACCACCGTAGGGTCTTTCAAACAGCTTCAGCAGTCTGGAGAACCTCCACATTTAAGAGGAAGAAAGAAAATATTAAGACACTTACATAGAAAAGAATAAAAAATAATCATTTTAATAAAAATACATTTATACATTTATATTATATACTATAAAGTGTGCATCATTATGCTTCTTACACATTTAGGATATCAAGGTTCTAATAGTAAAGCTATTCAGAGCAAACCTTTTGAGCACGTAGGTAGACTAGACGGGAAAAATGAACTAATGAACAGGAACACATTGTTACTGGGCAACTCACTTCAGTTTTCCTAAAACTATAACAGCATAAAGGTAAGACTCGGACTAGCTTCCACTCTGGACTAAATCTTCAGATGGTTAGAATTGCAGGATGGCGTTTGCGATTGTAACAAATACTGTAAGTCCCATTCTCAGATTGCTAGGATGCAGGAGATGACGGTAGACAGCGTTCCATCATGAACACAGAAGCAGCATCTATGTGAAATCCACACATACGACACTGAGCATTCACAAAGCAAGGTTGCTAACAGTCAACACACACCACTGTTACACTGCTATTTAATTGTAGAGAAAAAGGGTCTTACTTTTCACTATGGGTTCATTTGCATAAATCAGTCAGAATTGTGTTATTCATTGGTCACATTTCAAGCAGATCTATTTATAGACAGGCAGGTTAAAAAAAAAAAACTACTGTAAAGTGTTATGATGCCAACAATCCAACATCATCACTGTACAACTTTATAGAAGCTACTATTCGAGACTAGTGCTGTTCCAGAAAGCAATGAAAATTTGTGAATTGAAAAGTTGTGCTTTGTGAAAAACAGTCAGTTGTCTGATTTAAAATTAGCTGAGCGCAAGAAGAAAGGGTTCACTTATTTGTGCTTTGGTGGTCTTTCTGATGCGTTTTCAAGGTTCTGTCTTTACTTTCAGATTGGAAGCAGCATTGTGCAAATCAACATAAAACAGTTTTGTTACTTTACTGATGATACCAGCAAAGTCAGTTGGCTTATAAAGGAGTGATTCATGAGCAAAATACAAAAATAATAATAATACCAAACATGGCAGAGAGAGGGTCTTAAGTATATGTCAACATGGGTGACAAAAGATGATAGTTCAACATGAAGGTTTTTAACATATATATATAAATTCAACATATATACAACATTTGAACTAGGTCAGGATTCAAGAATTCTTACTGTTACAGGTGACCCACACAAAACAGATTAAATTAAAAAGGCAAATGTAAAACTAACACATAATCTGATAAAGACCAACTCAAATCAGATGCATATGTATAACCAAAACATCTGAAAATATATACATACTTAGAGGCTTTCATAAGCCTGTTTATTCACCTCTTGTTTGTAAAATTAAAATGAAAAATCACAAGCAGCACCTTGTTTTCCATCTCTTGCTATCAACTGGAAAATAAAAAGCAGGTTCTTTCAATATTGACCTGTGAACTCTGTATTGCACCCTAGAGAAAGATTTCAGGAGGAGCACAGTCACTGCCTCATGTATGCGCACACTCTCTCTCTCTCACACACACACACACACACACACAAAAAAGTCAGCTCTGGAGGTAAATGTGCTAGGATAGAGTCCATGTTGGCTCTTCATGTGCCCTCTGTGCTCTCAACATTTTCTTAGGGCATGGAGCTTTTCCAATTCATCATCTGCAAAAAGTGAGGAAAAAAGATTTGATGCATAAAATTCACACAGCACTTGACAATAGGCAGCTAAACTAATACAGATGATATAATCAAAAACAGGAGAAAAACACTAAAAATTATGCATTATAATTAAAAGCTACACAAAAATGCCAGGAAAGCATCTTGAAATGCAGTCCTGCACAAGCAAAAAGTCAAAGTGTACAAACGCTTTTTTATTATTATATATACACTGGCAGCAAAAAAAAAAAAAAAAAAAAAAAAAAGGCGCTGACTTTTTAATAACACACACATGATTTTTTTTTTTTGTAGCCTCAGCCCCCTGTCTGGAAGTTTTCTTTCAGCAGAAGTGTCTACAACAGATTGCAATTGAGCACAGGAACTAAAATGGATTAAAACTAAAGACGAGCATGCCCTGAAGCATAATCACCGTTTATTGACAGAAATTAATTTGGAGTTAATCCAACATCTCTGTTTATAGGCTCATTCTACAACTCATATATATAGGGAATACTACACAAAAAATATCAAACAAATTCAATTAAATTAAATTGCCAATAGGGGGCAGCATAGAACAACAAGAGTTTTTTATAAAACAGTAAACCGCACAAACCATGTGGAATATGATTTTTCAATTCAATCAGGTTTGGGCCACCTCCATGTGTTTTCCTAAATCTAATACAAAAAATCTAAATGCGACCTCAGTATGAACATTTATATTGGGAATCATGTGACATCACTTTAGTGTCAATTTGAAGCCTAAGGTATTATGACTAGAGAATTAAAGATATACATGATTCATAAAACTGAAGACAAAATATTTACAGAAAAAAGAAATTATCCGATTTTTAAAGCAAAACAATGTTTTCTTTATCTGTAGTATCTGTATCTGTTCTTTGCTTGTGATCCCAACTGTTGCTTTGAGTTTCGTAGTTGTCTAATGATAAAAGACCACACCAACTCAATTTTGGCCCTTTGCTTAATCTGCTAATAAGAAAGTATTCTAATAATAGATACTAAATCAGCTCATCACATCATGCTGTGTTTTACACCAATATTGAGTGATTTAGGAACAGTCTTTTACTAGCTCTGAGTAAATATAAAATAAGCAAATGTGTATCACTGACACTTTCTAGATATGTTGATTACCTGTAATTGTATGGCAATCCAATGTCTGCCAGCTGTCCGCATTCATCTGTTCAGCTCATGTGATCACTACAAAGCCAAAGTCACGTAGTAGTACTAAGTGTCACTGCCCAGACTGATTTATTGGCTAGGAAGAACTGTCGTTTAGGGCTGTGCAATTAATCAAATTCGTAAAAAATTGTCATGTGAACTTGCATGATTTCTTCACCACCCCCCCTTATAGTGCATGTCCACAGAGGTGGTGCAAGAGCGAGCATTTGAAGCAATTGATTCCTATGGGAGTTGAGCTCTCCCTGAGCTGCGCTGAGAAACCGTTTAAAGTGGCCAAAACACAGCAGGCGGTTACTGGACATGTATTTCATTGTGAATTGCCAAGCTTTGTTTATTAAAATGACACTGCATTTTTATTTTGGGCATTCAGAAAAGGTTTGCATCTTTCCAACTGCATTCGCATTTATGTATGATTATATTGGTCCTGTGGTCTGGAAAAAAAATCTGATTAAATATACTCGCTACAGACACACTCCGAAGCAGAGGTAGCGTTTTGAGTGGCATTAAGTGGAGTTCTGATTATGCCTCTGTTCTCATTGTCAGTGTGCAATCAGAATACAGTAAGACAAAAAAAGAACAAGAGTGCAAGAACACGATAGACTGGCCTAACCTTCCTGTCACTGTTCAAGTTTCTGTTATTTAGAGACTTTTCAGCTTAAAAAAAAATAAAGAATAAATCTAATTCCAACTCAAACACAGAAATGCATTTATGAATGTTAAATATATAAGGAAATATTGTCTTAAAATTATGAATTGAAATATAAAAAAAAATTTTGATTGTATTTTTCGTCCAATTCACACAGCCCTACTATTACTCTAGCAGTGGCAAACAAAGGGAATTGTTCTGCATTAAAGCAGAATTGTAACATTTGGAATCATAAGCAAAGAACTGAGAACAAAGAAAAACATTGCTTGAGTAGGAGGAAAAAAGAAAATTCAAAATTTCTTTCTTCAGTTATAAGATTCACAGCTTAAATAAACGTGATAAAATGCTGTTTTTAGTGGCCCCCATGTTTTCAGGCCTGCAGTGTGAACATACTGTAGTTAAAGACCACCTTACCTCAGCTTCACTGAGCCATAGGAATCTAACAGTTGTGTGCTGGCTAACTCCAGATTCCAGTCACACATCTCAAGAATCTTATGACACTCCACCCTTGTCTTCAGGCCCAGACAGAAGAGCTGCTCCACCTGGGCACCAAAAGGAGGAAAAAATTTAGAAACACATTATGGATATACTTCCAGTCTCTGTACAAGTAATGTGTACAAGTAAAAAACAGAGGAGGAATAAGATTTACAATGTATTTTTGTGTCTGATTACTTATTACAATTAGATTACCCCTAACCAGCCAGTGAACCATGATTACTGTGATAGCTGTTACCTTCAAGTAGTGTACAGCCTTCTGTACACTCCAGCTGTGATTCTGTAAAGCTGTCTGACATTCTTCCATTGTTACTCCGTGGACAGTATCTTGCACCTAAACAGGGCAAATCCAATAACTGTAAATCTATAAACAGTCCTTGGAAAAGTGGCTTTGGAATAGTCAGAGATTGTGAAGTGAGTTCTGCAGTGCATTTAGCTTTTGACGTGACTGAATCAAGTTCAAATCGGTTCATGTCTGCAAATGCAATAACAACGCAATAACCTCTTCTTTAAATATAATTGCCATTATCTTCTGCCATCTTGGATACATTTTCTAGAGTTTATTACTTTACAATCTGGGATCATCTTCACCCAAAATGATTGTTTAGAACAAGCAAGTAAGCCTTCATGATGGACACTTTTTGCTTTCGAAAAACTATGATCAGAACTATGGTCCGCCTGCATGTCACAGTTGAAAGCACATTACAGCTTATATTGGATGCATACACAAGTTTCAAGAAAACAACCATTAATAACATGGACCAGATTAAAATAAATCTCCAAATCTCTTACCAGTTTGACTTTGTCATGGTTGCTGGTGCTGTCCGCTCTGTTAAATGAGCCATCAGAGCTGACTCGGCACAGGCTAAGTGAGTTTTTCAGCCCCCCTCTAAATCCAGAGCCGGTCAGACTGCTGTTGTTATTGGAGGAGAAATTGGACTTGAGATCCCCTTGTTGATGAACCATGGGCTTGACAGTGGCTGTGTTTACCTGCTTCTTTTCCTCACCACTCTCTGCCTCTTTGAAGAACTTATCGTAGCGGTCCAGATACGGAGGCCTCTCAGGCAGGAGGTAGTAGTGCGTGTTGCTGACCTTCTTGCCATCACGTACGATAGGCAAAATGCAGGGCCCTTTGGCTGGCTCCTTATCTTTGCCCTGTGCCTGAATGACCTTGGGAGCAGCATATTTGGGATCGGAGGCAAAGCTCTGAGTGGTCGGCATTAATTTAGCAGGTGAGGTGGAGAGGTAGGATGGACCATAGATAGAGGAAGCTGAGCAGAGGCTGCTGCGAGTCTGAGGGGAGCCCACGTGTGGACTTGGTGTGCGAGAGCCCGGCTGAGAGAGGGGATCTCGAGGGGGAATCTGAGGTGGACGCTCCTTATCATCCTCATTTCCAGAGATTGGAGACAGCTCACCAGACCAGCGAGCATAATCGCCACCTGCACGTTTGACTGGACGGGGTGGTATGGGGATACGTGGTGGTATCTGTGGTTTGTCCTCAGAAAAAGTTAGGACTATCTGGCGGTGTGGCTCCAGACCGGGGCTGGTAGAGCTCACAGGTACATTGAGGTGCCTCATACATTCCTGCTGCAGCTCTTGGAAGATCTCAGCAGACTGCGAGAAGGTGCTGGCATTGCTCTGCCTGCAGGGCAAAAATAAATTGTCTTCTACATGAGGCTTACACTCTCCAGTAGGAGTGCAGGACATACGTGGAGAGCATAGTTCATCCGCTCCTCGTTCTGCACTGTTGATGGAGCTCACTTCAAAATCATCCTCATCTTGTGCTACATCGTCATAGGCTGGCGGTGGAGGGAGGGGCCGGGCATCCCAGTCCACCACTGGGGTGGGGTGAAGGGGGCAGGGTAGAGAGCGTGAGGGGCTCTGTGGAGGAGTTCTGTCTAAAATGTTCTCTGCTTCAAGTGCCAGTTTAGCTAGTGTTGGGATCTGAAGCTCCACCACAGGAGAAGGTGAAGGTGTAGCCCATGGAAACTCTTCTCCAAAGTCTATAAGAGACACTTCTGTGGGAGTGCTGCCCCCTGGAGTCCGCACACTGTATGTGGAACGATCACCTAATTTGGTAGCACAAACCCAGGCAGCTGGTTTAAGCTTAAGGCCCTTCTTCTTCACAGAGAGCCGCCGAAGGCCTGATGAAGTTTGGTCCTCGTCCTCAGCAACAGCATCATAGGAGGGTTCTAGTCACATGACAAAAACAAAATTTCAAAAATGTTTGCTGAAATGTATGTTGAGTTAGACATGTAATGTAATGACAGGAACTGTAAAACAGAAGAAATATTTTTCACAACACTGGACCACAAAACCATGGGTTTTTGTAAAAAAAAAAAATGTTTGTGGACATAGTACAACATGTAGCAACATAGTTATGTCATCATTTCAGTTTTAAGTCAGTGAAATTCAGTTCTTAGATTTGCAGATTTCTTGTCAAGTAACAGTTCTGTAATCAACATAATTTTGGTTTAAAAAAAAGGACATTATGGGATCAGATGTTTACCAAATGTCATGTCAGTGCATGAGAACATAGCAAACACATGACAAACATAACTAAAAAAACAAGCAATTTAGAGAGAAACAGAGAGAGTGAAATAGCAAAGCACAAATGCATACAATACAGATGAGCTGTACCTTTGAGAAGGGGTGCTAGGAGAGAACAGAGGGGGCATGAGCAGTGCTTAAATTGAACTGAGGGTCCACACTTACTCTTAACCAGCAAAGAAGGCTGAGGGGGCCGAGGGGGAGGCTCCTCTGCAGAGCAAGCAAGCAAGTTAAAGATAGCATATGCAAAAAAGCAGGTCAGAAAGGTAAAAAATATATATAAGAACAATGAGTACATAATAAAAGAGAGAGAAGAAAGTAAGTAGTAATAAGTAGTAATGAACTGAAAATGGCAAAAATATGTTTGTTTTTGAGAGGTTGGAGCTTTTGCTTTCTAGATAAACATTTAAATGATTTAACCGTTTTCTCCAGTAACATATTTGGTTGCAATGTCTATTAACCATTCTGTTCTGGGTTTTAGAACACAGTGGTATTTACAAATTTGAGTGAGAAGAAACATTGCTTTTCAATAAAACAGTTCTGCTGCCTAATATTTTTGCTGAATCTGTCATCCATTTTTTTTTTTACATTATATGATTTGTTCAGGCCTAAAAACACAATTTCACAATACTTTTTAAAACATTTCTAGTTTTCTATGACCATGGGAAGCATGTTTAATAGTGTTCACACTTTACTAATTGAAAGGAATTGGCTCACTCTTAGCACGTCCAGGGAGTTGAGTTGGTCTGGCAGAGTTAAGATCCACTCCCAGCACATCTGGAGGATCCATGGGATTCCCAAGATAAAGACTGCAAAAGTAACAGAATGAAAAAAGCATTTAGCATCCCATCAGTCTATATAGGAGACCACTTCCTAGAACTACGTTTAGAGAAAAACAGGCTCTGGAACTCGAAGATTTAATGACACTGTATAAGCAAAGTTGTAAAAAGACATTTCACATTTTAACAGCAGCCCCTACATTTCACTGGATGTTTTATGGAGGTATTTACAGCTGCAATATCAGTTGATGCAGCCAAGTATATGACAGAGATAGAGTGTACTGTGTTCTACTGCCACCTTGTGCTGATGAAGCAAAGTGCTTATATGCTGTCCTCATGTGCAAAGACTTGGGATGTGGCTCCATGTAAGTGAATGTAGCAATTTACAGCATTTATTGGCCATGACAGAAGTAACTCCCCACCCAGTGGACAGGCCCTCTAGTCTACACACTTACACTTTTCACGCTAGTCCTCACTACAAACAAACAAGGCATTATTATAAGAGAAGTGTGGTTCTGTGTGAGGTTAGATTACAGTATAAACATGTTTTGTGAGATCACTTGTTACATAACACTTAAGGGTCTCAAAAATGAAAATGTATAATAGAGCCACTCTACTCCTTAAAAATTCCCACTAGCATTTGAAAAAAAATAAACAGCAGAACCATCAGTTAAAACTCATTATTTCAGAGAATAAACAAAAAACTACAGAAGTTTTACAGAATGTGCATGTAAGATTACGTTTAAGAGACTCACTCATCGATCCTGTCAGGAAAGCCCCAGCAGCGGTGAGGGTTACTGTCTCCATGGCCTGTGTGAATGAAGCTGTTCTTCAGTGGACGGCTTATGTCATGGGCAGAAAGACCTGCCACTGACGTAACTGTGTTCCTGGGAAACTGACCAACCTTTAGGGTACGCTTGTTCTGACCTCTCCACCAGTAGTTCTCCGCCCTGCAGGACACAGAGACCGTTTAAAGACACATTGGAGAGAAATTATAGAACCATAATTAAATTCAATTCCCATCTCTAGGTCTAGATCAGACTTCCACGAGGGCCTCAAGATGACTTCAAATAATATAAAATATAACAAAAAGTGAATTAAATTAATTAAATGTTTTTGAAATGTTTTCTTGAAGATATTTCTTATTTTTATTCACCCCCTCAACAACTGTTTCCTTTAAAGAACCAGTATTTACACATTTACTCACTCTCATGTTCACAACCTAAATTTCTTTCTTCTGTTGAGCCCAAATAATTTTCTTTCTAATGTTGTGCACAAAAGATGATATTTTTAAGAATGTTAGTAAGCAACAGCCGATGGCCATTCAATTGTTTGGAAAGAAAAGCGTACAGGTTTGGAGCTTGAGGGCGAGTAACTGACGACTCTTTCTTTTTTTTTTCTTCTGGATTAACTATCCTTTTAAATTCATGGCTATTATACAAACGAACATACATGACAAACATTTTATTTTTCAGATAATAATTGTGAAAATGTAAAAAATCTATATACTTATTCATTATAGTAAATCATAAATGTGTGGCTAAATCATGTAAATTCACTGGTTAAAAGGATCACAGAAAAACACTGCCATTAAAATTAGAATTTCTTAAATTAAAAAAGTCTGGATTTTCCTTGGATTCAAAAGTTACTCCAGGAACTACTGGAGTGAAGTTTTATCTTGTCTGTCCTAAGATCATTCACTATATCAATCATTAATCTATAAGCCCCATTACATTCTATATAAAAGCTTACCTGCCCTCTATGATGGTAATGACATCATTCATCTGGATTTGAAGCTTGTCAGGTTCATCAAAGTCTTGTAGGGCCCTCATGTCTGTAGGCATGGTCTCCACTAGAAATTCCCTTAGAGCCACAAAGGTGGGCCTGTCATCTGGTTTCTGAGCCCAGCACTGCATCATGACATTATAAATGTCTTGAGGACAGTCCTCAGGCTTCGGCAGTCGTTCACCCTCCTTATCTATTTTGTGGAGGATCTGTCACAAACACATATTTCATTTTTTCTTATAATTTTCTTACCCAATAAGTAAAGACAATAATAGCATGATCGCTATTTAGAAGAAAATGTACTATTTGGCTCTAAATGTCTTGAGTTTTAGGATTACTGTCAAGCTGGTCTTTCATTAAGCAGAATTTTTTTATGAATAAATAGAAATTCAGAGTGTATGAGGAGAGGTACCTGACTACCATTTAGACCCAGCCATGGCTCCTGACCATAGGTAAACATTTCCCACAGTGTCACACCAAACATCCATGTGTCTGTTGCATGAGAAAACGTGCGCGTCTTTAAGCTCTCTGGGGCACACCTATTTAAGAAAAAAGACACCATGCAGAAATTAGGTCAGTAGAACAAAATGCCCATAAATAAACAACCCACCAAAGGGAAAGTGACATGAGGCTCATGCACAATTCATTTAATCAAATCGAGGGCCACAAACAATGACCTCATTCAAATTCAGTTTGAATCCTGAGCTCTGGCCTGTCGCTGCATACAAACAAAACCAACCAAATTATTTAAAGCTCTCCGTATCCCTTCTCGACAGATTCAAACCACATGCAAACAAACTTTTCAATTGTAAATATATATCCAGTCCCTCCGACCCTCTCCCTCACCAGGCAAATGGGACTTTGCGATGCTCTTGCATGACGTAATGGTCATCATTCTTAGGCAGCGCTCTCATCAGTCCAAAGTCACCGATTTTGACCTGCTCACTGGAAGCTAGGAGGATGTTTCTGGCGGCCAAGTCTCGGTGGATGAAGCGTTTGGACTCCAGGTAGGCCATGCCATTGGATATCTGGATGGTATACTGACACAAAGTGGAAATGAGGAAATGGCCCAGGGTCTTTCGCAAGCGATCCAGCATGGAGCCGAGAGGTGCAAGCTCAGTCACCTTTGAGAAAAAGGGTAATAAAGAGGGTCATTTAGGGAAGGGAAGCAGAGGAAGAAGAGGGGCACATTATTAGGTTTAATTTCATTTCACAACTAAAAAATTAGGAACATTGGAGACAATGAACACTGCCAATCAGGAATAACTCGAGAAGCCAGTGTCAGCAAATAATGAGTCTAAGAGAGCACGCAAATGTCAAGCCTTATTTTAGCTCACCCCTCCCTTCTCAAGACCTTGATACTTTAGCACCCTGTCTTTGCCACCAATTTGACGTAGACGTTAACTGGCACACTCACTCACCATCTTCATGGGGTGTGTGAGGACGACTCCGTAGAGACGGATGAGGTTCTGGTGGTCAAGAGAGTGCATGGCATTAACCTCACGGATGAAGTCATCCAGAGCATCTGGTTGGTTGAGCACGTCTGTCTTCAGACACTTCACTGCCACATTGAGCTGAGGAGTACATATTGAAAGAGCAACTCAGACAGGAAATCAACACAGAGTCCCTGCACGAGAACACATCTGGCCTTTGCTGGGGAGAGCTCCCAGCAGCTGGACTAACCTGTACACATCACAATCCCACACACGTTAATGACCCCCTCTGAGACCTGTGTCTACGCTGTTGCTGGTCATCACAGAAGTTCAGAGCATAATCGCAGAGCAACTTTATTCCCTGTGCTCAGCTTGGACTCTGGCTGAAGCTCCATCTTTTGGAAAGAAATCATATAACATCTGCCATTACTCTGCCTAAATTATGACTAGACCCATCTGCATTACTTCATGAGTTTAAATAGATTTTAAATGGTTAAATAGATTTGTAAATTTTCAGAAAGAACTAAATAAATGGCATCTTTCTGTATGCCATCCTTCTGTAAGTTCAAAGGTGTCAATCAAAAAACATTTTGGGAGACTAAATGTTATGCATTGTTATTCATGCATGTGTTTGACACTTTATGTTGTCTATTTCATCAGCTTAATTGCCTTGCATGTGAAAATTGATTAGGTTCAATTCGAGTCAAAAGTAAAAGCACTCTACTCATGCACAGTGCAGAACACAAATGCAGAACAAGTATCGCACGGAGTGTCAGGGGTTTGCTCAAATCTTCATTTCTTTGTTTGAAAACCAGCAATAGTGATGCTTGCCATTAAGGCTATAATCATTAAGCTGGATGAGGGCGTTTGAATGTTACATGTATGAAAAGAGCAGTTGACATAAATCTCAGCTCGGTCCTGACATTGTTCTATACAGCGCAATGAAGCAGTGTTTGATGTGCACAGATGGTCACAGGAAAGATGTTCCCACTCAAGTCCCATGTGGAAAGAACCCTTTGGTGTGCAATACACACTATCGCTACAGCCTCCGGCTCAGTTCACATGACATCTGACCCCTCATCAGGTCATTAGAGGCCCGTTTCTCCCACAAACCTCCTCTGGAGAACACAGCTGCTACAATGACACATAGAGATCAGCCTTGAAACAGGATGTTCACATGGAGCCCTGGAACACTTTAAGGGAAAGGTGGGACCACAGATACAAAGTGTCTAAAAGCTATTCTTTTGTTGTAAAGATAATTTTTTTGGCATTTTTAGCCTTTATTAGATAGGACAGGAAAGTCAAAGTTGACAGGAAGTGAATTGGGAGAGAGAGAGGAGGAATGGGATCGGGAAAGGTCTGCGAGCCGGGACGCGAACTCGCAACGCCCGAAGCGCAACGGCGCTATGTGACAGCTATTCTTTTGTTGATCGTAGTCTCTGAATGTGACAAACAACGTCTCTGCCAAAAATGTGTAATAATCATTAATGGTCGCACTTTATTTTAAGGTCCAATTCTAACCATTAACAAACTATTAAATATGGCTATGCCTCAATAAACTGCTGATTTGTTGCTAATAGTTAGCTAGGTAGTTGTTAAGTTCAGGTATTGGGCAGGATTAGGGACGCAGAAAATTTCCAACAAGAATATGTGCTTTATAAGTACTAATAAACAGCCAATTTGTTAATCATAGCCATGCAAATAAGCAACTAGTTAATAGTGAGAATTGGTCCCTTTACTAAAGTGTTACCTCAATTTCTTTTTATAAACGTTTAATATTAAAAAAGAAAGAATAACATTAAACTATCACTAAAACATCAATATTACAGTCCGAATCCTCATCTTGAGTACATCCTAGTGCATGACAGAGATGGTGGCTGAATTCTGCATCTGCAAAGCTGGTGTTTTTAACAAAGCTCCCTCTGTTTTCCAAACACAAACCTTTCTCTTCTCCCCCACTCACCACTAGAACTCTGAATGATTCTGATTCAGTTTTTAAAAATGTAATGAAGGAGTCAAGGAGTTTTACAGTGCTAGCATCAGTGTAGCATGAGCATCACATTAATACTGTAGATGGCACTGGTGCAGAGCGTGTGGTTTTAATCCTTTTCAATGTGAGTTAAAAGACTTTTCAGTTTGAGTTAGTTCACCCAAAAGTAAAAATTAGGCTGTGTTTACTCATCTTTGATGCATCCTAGGTGTATGTGACTTTCTTCTTTCAGACGAACCCAATCAGAGTTATATTAATTGTCCTGGCACTTCTAAGCTCTATCATTGTATTGTGGGTGGGTGTTTCCCTTTAACAGTCCAAAACAAGTTAAATAAAGAGCGCGCAAACGTAATGAAATGTCCCTCATATTGCTTCGGGGGGTTGTAGTGAATCCATGTGTTCACAGCCTCTGGGAAATGTAGGAGCAAAGGAAACAACATTTCCGTACTATAGCAAAAGGAAAATCAGTCTCCTCTTGGCTTATATCTTGTTTACAAATCTTCAGTTTGTGCTTTTAATTCGTGACTGGCGTTTTGTTTTGTTCCATCTCCGCATTTATCACTAATCACGCGACTCATATGTATTTTGTCAGCAGCTGGGACTAGTTCTGCAAGCCACCGTCAGCGGAAGTGAGGAAAAAAAAAAGTGTTTATTATACTTGAAATAGGGATATTTATCTTACAAAAACGCATGGAACTGCTACAAGAGGCCCCCTCAGAGCCACGTGAGGGACGTTTCATTACGGATGCACATACTTTATTTCACGTTTTCCAAACACCCATTTAGTCCAATGGAAAGGCTTGGAGGGGTCTGAACAGTTTTTAATATTACTCCGGATGGAATAGTCTGGAACAAAATGTCATATATACCTAGGATGCATTGGAGGCAAGTAAAACACAGCCTATTTTTCATTTTAGGGTGAACTAACCTTTTAAGCTTCACACTCAGAACAAGCTTAATAGACACAGCTGAATAACTGTCATTTAGGAATAAGATCGCGTTAGTGTTGCAATCTTTTAACAATTAAGCATGTAGGTCTACTCACCACTTTTCCATTTGGTGTGAACCACTCTCCACGCTTGACAACGCCAAAGGAGCCATCACCCAGTTTCTCAAAGAGGGCCAGGTCTTTCTCACTAATGAGACAGGTGAGGGCCTGCTGCTGGCCATCCACTGGAGGAGGTGTAGCGGTGAGTTTTCGGAACGTACTTGCTGGCTGGGGATTGAAGTCTCCTTCTGGTCTCTTGCCACTGAACACCTGAGGGAATAAAAAACAATGAAGTCAACATCTAGAGGTGACAAGTAAAAGCCCTTAGCAACCTATGTGTACAAACTATGTTTTAATTGTGTGCAGCCAGAACTGCATCAACCGTTTACCAGAAAAATTAAGGGCTCCATGGACAGTCTCTATCCCATTACGGTAATGATATGTGCTAACAGAGAACATCTCAAAACCAAAAAGAGGGACAATAAAAGAGAGAAAGAGAGAGAGTGATTCCATAAAGAACTGCTCTTTCTAACTGCTTATCGGCTCTTGAGGCACTTTGTATGAGGAGCAGGGTTGGTCAAGGAGAGCTGAGCAATCAAGAACCAGAGTGTGGGCTGAGGGAAACCAGGGGCTACAAACTCAAGGGACAAGGAGGACAGACGTGAACGGAAGGTGGAGGAGTGAGAGGTGACCATGACTTTAACCCATTAAAAACAGACAGAAAGATCAGATTAAAGAGAGTGGTGACACTGCAAAAAAAGAAAACAGAAATAGAGAAGGCTGGAACGCAATGTCTGTAGCCTTGAGAGTGAGAGCCTGGATTTGACGGACAGGCTGAAAATAGAAAAACTGAACTGGGACCAGAGTGAATATAGAGGATCTAGACAGAGCCTTGAACCCCAGACTACTGTCTGATAACCATACACATAGCAAACATATATCACACACTGACAAATGCCTCAATGAGTAACAAATCCAAACTCATCTTTCCATCTCGGTTCTGGACTTTCCATTGACATTTGTATACAGACTCTGAGCCAATGATATTTTCACTTCCTGACCCTCCCAATAGCTTTTTATATCTTTACATTTTCATTAAGACATTAATTAGTATGTTCATTAAGCAGTTTCAAAATGGGACAGCTGTTCTCCACAATATAGATGATTCAGGTTTGACAGTCCACATAATAATTGCCACCAAAACTCTGTCACAAAACACATTAAAACACAAAACTATAAAGGCATCCACACATATTTGCATGAAAGCAACATTTGAAACAGAACACTTACTAAAGGAAAGTGTCAACTAAAGCATGCACACACACACACACTAACACTGGAGTGAGGAGGCAGATTACTCAGTCTGTTCTCGGTGCCAGGAACGGAAACAAACAGGTGTAATTTTAGAAAGCTCTCATCTTCTCAGGCCACTTCCTGTAGGCCCAGGCCAAAGCTGCAACTAAAGCCTTCACACAAGGGAGGAAATAAGTCTGTGTATGTGTGTGTGTTGGTTTCGATATTTGACATAAGTGGCCAAGTGGACGGTCACATATTGAACATTTATATCAAACTGTGTGCATGTACTTCATATGTGACTTTATAAAAGTAGTTAATGTAATCATGTACACTTTTAAATGTTCATTACTGTACCTTTAGGGTTACAAAAGCTTGACCCTTTTAACATCAAAGGAACAACTCTATACCTTATCTACACCAAAAAGGTTAATATTAGTACCTTAAGGTAACATTATAACTAACATGCACCTTGTAGGGTTAAATAAGGTACACCATTGTCTATTTAAGGGTACTGCATCAATGGCAAGCTGCTGTACCCTAAAAGGTAAACTTTTTATGCATATTTCCTGACAGTGTATGGGAGTAGAGGATATCTTTGTGTGTGCTTCATTCAACACAAGTGTGCCATTTCTGGTGCCAAAGGTCAAGATGTCCTCTCATCCCACAGACAGAGGAATTTGCCCTACAAGCTGATGGTTTAGACAAGAGCAATCATTTGTCAATCCTGTGTGCATATTGTATCACTCCCACATACACTCTTCCTCTCAACACACACCATAAATGAGCATACACAAATACACAGTCTACAATGTAAATATAAGTGAGAGTAGGGGATTAATGACGTGGCAAGTCAGATGGAGCTGGAAGAGCCAGATTAATTCTGTGGTCTCTAATTCTAGCCTTGGCTCTTTGTACGCTGCTAGAAAATGAGATACCAGTATGTCATAAATACACACAACAAATTCAAGAGGCAAACACAGAAGCAAAACATTGTAGTGGTATTTTAAATATTAAAAACAGAGCAGGGCAGGCCAACATAAATACACAGAAATTAATAAATGTGTCTATTACTGCAAATGCACTAGCTGCTGTTGCTGTTTACTCAGCTTAAAACTGACTCTGGCTCCAGGGAGGCCTTTGGTCAGCACCACCCAGACATCCAGCCCTATGAAAACAACTTCCATACTGAGAACAGACTATAACCAGCCATATAGAAACAGCTCAAAGCAAAGTATACATTTATTTAGGTCAGTTTATTGTATGTAATATATTCTGGGCAAAACAAGCTGCTCCTTTTACACAGTCTGATATAGCTCCTATCTTATTTTTCCTACACCAAATCAACCTTCAAGAGTCCGACAAACCTAAAAACAGGCCTTTTTCTAAATAAATACATTTACAAATATATGCAGTTTTTTTTTTTAACAATGTATAATATGCATTTTATGTTTGCTCTTAAACGGCAGAGGAGAAGTTAAAGGGAGAAGTTAAAAAGAAACAGTTACTGTTACAAAAATTGCTTCCAGGTTGACTCATAATTCTAGTTACATTTATTTGTTTATCTTAACATCCATCTGGGTCATTCCTTGTCAACTTAACCAGTGGTCCCCAGCTAAATATTCTGTTTTTGACATTTTGTTCTAATGAATGAAATCCATACATTAATTAAATATTTTTTACTGAGTAATACACTGAATTTGTAGTGTATTTTGTATGTGTACACATTTCACCTGAGACTTGGAGGCAAATTACAAAGGGGTAAAAATGACTTTCGAAAGATGCCAACCTCATCATGTTATTTTTCACAGAAATTGTGGGTCTATTTATAAAATCTATTGACATTTTTGCAGTAAAATGGTGTTAAATATTAAGGATTTTTAGCACACTTTCTTATAGTATCTTACCAATTTTAAGGCCCTATAAGGTTTATTTCCAGAGACATTGGGATTTTAATGTGGCTCCATAAGATAATTTGTTTAATACACGGTTAAACTGTGCAAAATCTAAATGTGGGTTGCTTTGCATATTGCTTATACTTATTGCATTTAAAAAAAGAATGTATGAAGAATAAATTATTTAGCAACAAGAAATGTACTGTAGCTTGAAATTTGAAATCTGACCATCTCTGACCCTCATTACACAGCAAGGGTAAATCATGATTAAGACACAGAAACAAAAGCTACATATAGCTACAAAGCTGTATTACAAAGCTACATATCCCCTCTGCTGCTGCATGCCGCCATTGTGCATGCCACATGTGCATACTTTCCCCTGCATATAAACTATACACATGCTGCTGCTTACATCGAACACAACCAGAGGACAGCATGTAAATGTGTCATCAGTGACACTTAAACAGTGGCTTTCAATACCATTTATGTTTGCCTTAAATTTTACTATTTATCATCTTCATGCAAACATTCTTGCCAGACCAAATACAACTTCTGTTAATATCAGCTCAGTATTTATGATATTGGTTCACTTTATGTCATGAACAAAATACTGTAAAAAGCCAAAGCATCACCCAGTATGCTGAAAGTTATTTTGTTAGCAGACTGAGGCCAATTTGATGCTCTTCCTGCAGCATTTGATGGACCATTAACCTGGTTAGTGCTTTAGAGAGTGAGCGGCAGGCCTGAGTCAACACTTCCTGATTCAGCAGTCAGAACAAACATTTCAGCCTTATGTGTAAAAGAGAGCAAATAAGTTGGTAAATTTCAGAAGGGTAAACCAACAGGCCTCACTCAAATTTAGTGTTGATGACAAAATATGTTTCCTTACTCTAACTTTAAAGAAACTTGATTGCTGAACTGCTCAGCTTCGTGAACAGCAAGTTATCTTTTGAGAAGCATCACAACCTCAGCTTGACATGTAGGCTGTTGAACAAGAGATGAAAGGCTGTGGAATATTCTAGGTCAAGTGCTTAAAATGTAAGTTCTTGATTTATTCCCTTCAGGTTCAATAAGACACTTTGCAAGTTAGAGACTCCAAAAAGCTTTAGGGAAAATGTGAGCTGAATGACCAATGAACAAAGCAAAGCCCTTGTCCAGCTGCATGCGTATAGATGAGTGAGACCTGATCCTGGACTGGAAGCCTCATTAATCTGTCAGTGCGTGTGCGGAAGGCTGATGACATACCTTGCTCATCCAAGACTTGCGCTTACACATGGTTTTTCTTCTCTTCACCGCCTCCCACAGCCGTCTTTGCCCTGTCAAAAAAAGCAAATGAGAGAATTATTATTTAATGAATTTTGCCGGTAAGAAACAAGTTCAGCTTTTATCAACATAGCGACATCTGCAGCAAACCAATGTTATCTGAATAAAAATGTTATAAACACTGTTACGTACTAGAGCAATTAAAATTCTTACTACCTTTGTCAAAAGCAAGCTAAAAAGCATGTTAAACCTTGTGATTGTCATGATATATGCAAGGACACCAGAAGACTCTTTTTATAGAGGAAAAACCCAACCTTATGACATTAGTAATTACATCTGACCTAAATGTTTCATCACTTAATGCGCTCGTGTTTTAAAATTTATAATTTTGCGAAGAAACAAACAGGCAGAGAATGAAAAAGACTAAAGGAAAGAAAGAAAGAGAGGAAAAAATAAGACCAAAAAAGTGTGCCAAAAAAGAGGGAAAGCAAGAGTGAGAGAAGAACCATGTAATGAGCTTGAGTTGGGCAATAATCAGGCTGGCTTAAAAGAAATTACATTAGCACAGTTTACACTTCAGGCATCACACAAAGGCTTAATACTGAGTGTGGGATGACACACTGATTAGATTTGGCAGACACTCAAAGCTTGTGCTGGGTTTAGTGCGAAAAAATCCCTGCTTTTCAATAAGTTTCATCAGTCAGACTGCCTTCTGTTGTATTAAAATTATGCATCTAAAATTATGCAAGTTTTTTTTTAGATGCATCTTTGTCACCTTTGTCAATTTATACATATATATATATATATATATATATATATCTATCTCTCTCTGAGGAAAATATTCATTCTTGGGTTGAACCAATTTAGATCTGGTGACCTTGATATTCTATTGTTATATATTACTGCACCGAGGTCAAAGTGCTGCGAAGTGCTCTTCCGCCATACATCATAGTTATCATTTTTATCCGCTTAAAAAATTGTCAAGTTTTATTTTGTGTTACCATACTTATGTAATTAATCATGTAACCATCTTTAAATAGGGAAAACGTGGAAGTGTTTGGTGGCTTCTATAGTCATCCCTGTATGGATCCTAAGGAATGATGGAGCTAAGGTAAATGCTAACATAGTGGTGCCTTTAATTGCTGACATTAGTAGACACAAACAAAAACGCTACGTCATTCCTTAATGAAGCCAGTAGGTGGTGGCCAATCACCGCCTTTTTAAAACTACTAAACATAATTCAGACATGACTGGTTTATTTTCTTTGTCATCACAATGTTGATGTGGCAAAAAAATATTTAGCATTTACACTGATTTAATACTTAGAGCTAATAGAAAATGTGTTTTATTTTGTAAATACAACAAAAGGTTTTTTCTATATCATTCCTACAGTATGGTTATCATATGTCAATAACCACAATTTAAATCAGGAAAAAAAATGTTGAATCTCTGCATATACTGTATGCGACAGTTAATACACAGAGCCATAGATCACTGACAAGCTATGCAATATCGGGTTTGGTATCGCAAATTAATAGCCTACGAAACTGAACGCGATATTGCGTAGCTTGTCAGTGATCTGCAGCTCTGTGTATTAACTGTCGCTCCATTTGAAAACAGGTGATGGAGATTTACCACTAATCAAGGAACCGGCTTTACCAACGAGATGCGTATGAATATATCATGTGATATATCGTCCAGCCCTAACGTCAATGCTATGCTTTAAGTACACTGCCTTTGGAAGGCATTATTTGTATTGAACCTAAAAGCGAAAGACCTTGGTTAGACTCACCGGGCCGACCCATACCAATCTTCTCCAGGTCCTCATTCTTCACATAGTCAAAGTGTGAGAGACGTGTAACGTTGAGCTCATCACGGATGCGCAGGAAGTACTGCTGCAGTTGCACTTCCATCAGCAGCTCCAGCAGCCACTCAGTGCCCTCTTCACACTGCATACTGCTGCCCAGCTTCTGCACAGAAAGAGACACACCACTGAACTCCACAGAGCTATTCCCTATAGGCAATGCCTCTCCCAAAACCCCAGAAGCAAGCATGGTCATGATATTTTCAGCAAAATAACAAATAACAAACAGTCAAAAACAAAAAGTAGTGTCCAACAAGACAGGACCAAGAGACCAAGTCCAATATCACGTTATGATAAAACCACGTTATGATAGCATGCTAAATGTTCAGAGTGTGCAACAACAATGAGGGGGTAAAAATGATACAGTTGGCTATTACGGTTTAACCGTGGTGCACATCTGGTGAGCACACACACACGCACCCAAACATGAACATGCACACCTGAAGTTCGTAAAACACAGATGGCACTGGCCCTGGCCCAGGCCACATGTGCTAAGCTGCTCTCTATTTAATTACTCCCAAAAGGAGCATCTCCAAACCTCAGAAACTAACCAGATTATATGCCTTACCTTTTTACAAAAGCTGCTGCATCTCTAATTCCATTTCGGACACAATTAACAATGTCTTGACGTATCCATCAAAATCTAAATTCACATGTCCCAAAGTCCTTATGCTTCAATCAATGAACACCGACAGTCCTTTTAAGCTTCTGTTTTGCAACAAGAGCAGCAGATGAATGGTGCAGCAAATGGATGGAAGATCACTGACACTGATGCTTGGAAGCTCTGGGACAAATAAAGTGTGCTACTGTTTTCCATGGTCTGCTTTTGTGCTTGTTCTTTTTTTCCTGTTGGAGCATATTGGACATCAGCTGCTTTCAATTTTCAATCTCTCCCTCCCCCTGCACTCCGTCACACTGGTGATCTTTCTCTGACACACTTTCTTTCTCTGGAGGTCTTGTGGTTAGTCACTTCTTAACAACATTAAGACAAAACCAGGGAGGGTGAGGGGTGAGAAGTGGAGAGCATATCTAGCAATCAGAAAGACAGCAGTGTCAACTCGCCCTTTTGAATGACAAAGTGTGCTTGCATGCATCGGTGCGACTGTGTAACGTTTAATATTTTGTTTTCATGCAATGCATATGTGTGCAATTATAACAGGCTGCTAAGGGTGCAAACTGCAATACAGACATATGTTTGTGCTTTTAGTTTAATGCTAAATTCCATGGGGGAAAGCTGTGCTTCAAACTCAATCAATCAGTCAAAAAGTGACAAACAAGCAGCTGTGTTGATTAAAAGGTAAAGGTTTCTCTTGATGTGTTGAAATTAGGGCCGTCAATTAATTACAGACTGTACATTTTATTATTTAGCCTACATGAAATGACAATTGATCAAATTATTTAAAATATTTTTTTCTTCTGATGCAGAGATCTGAAGGCTGAAATTTGACACAAAAGTCAAATTTAGGACAAAACATATGAATAACAGGTTTTAGGACTGCTAGGGACAGCTGAATCCCCAAGCTTTTGATATTTTGTTATTGATTGAGCTGATTCGTTCAGTAACAAAAACAGTTTTATTTGAAACTCTTTCGTAGGTAAAATAGCAAAAATGGGAAGTGTTCTCTAAAATATAGGCCCAAGTTATTTTATATTAACTTTATTTAACTTGTATAAAATCAATAACACATTGACATTCTTAGTGATATTTGGAGAGGGAATGAAATGGCACTCTTTGTGTGAGTATGTTTGCAGAGTGGAGCCGCAACAATTTCTCCTTTGCGTTTCAAGTATTCATTAATCGCTCCAGGTTCACCATTCCCGTTCCCTACTCCACTTCTCAATTACTGATATCAGAAACAGTGCTCTATCTTCACTTCCTGAGGAAATTTTCATCTGCTATTTTATCTACGGATCACAGCATTTCATAGAGATTTCTGCTCATTCAAAAATGGATACAGATAAAGTAGCCTTGTATGATTAAATTTGTTTAAAAGCATCACTGTGAGAGCGATTGTGTGGGAGTAAGTGCTGTACCTGTTTAAATCATGCTTCCACCTGAAAATATTCTGGAAGGAACAAACTAATTCTTTGAACTTCCCACATGTTCATTGCCATCATCATAACCTTCACATTCTTTCTGATTTGAGTGACCCATCCGCCTAACAGAAAAACTCATTGGTCGACAATAAAAAAAAAAGAAAAAAGTCAATTATCAGGCAAAGCCAATATATCTGTCGACCAAAACATATAATCATATATCAACACTTGCTGAAAGATCACTGGAAAGGCATTACATTAGTGTGGAAGAAACAAACATCCAATAGACCAAAAAAAAAAGTAGTAAGGTGACTTTAGAAGTGAATATATTGTGTTCTATCAGAGGTTAGTTAGTGTCTGTGCAGACATATCTTCAGATGTTGCAGAATTGTAAAACATTGTGTAAGCTTGCTGAGATATTCATGAAAAACAAAGGGTTACAAAGTTGACAGGTTTCTTGAATACGTGTCGGAAAAGAGAGAGAAAGCACAAGAAGCCCTTTGTGACTAAAGTGCTTCCTCTGTTGACACATAAAAAGTCATGGGTCATAAGGGTCAGGGCCTTTTTGACTTTAATTTGACCATCAATATTAACTTCAAGTATGAGAATAGCAATAGTAGTGCTCTATGATTTCCATGATGCAGAAATTGCAAAATTTGCCATAAAAACCGCTTGCTGCATATTTTGAATTAATGTATTCAAGCACTACTTTATATTTATATAAATAAAAAGTATGCATTAAATTGAATGAGCTATGGAGGTGATAAAATTGATCATAACTGATTTGTATTCAACCATAAAATACAGAATCTAGAAAAATTACAACAGACAACATAATTTGGAGAAAAACTGATTCAGTATTATTTCAATGACATTAAATAGTTTTAGAATAAAAAAAAATAAAAAAAACTCATTCTATACAGCCCAATTTTCACACCTAAACTGGGAACAGATCCAACATCATGTCCAAATGTGTCTCAACAGTTCCGGTCTACCCTGCTGGCTTGCAAACTTAGGAGTCATTCTACCACTGAACATACAGGAAACACCTCTCCTGTGTAAAAGAGGAAGGGGAATGTGTGAAAGAGAGAAAGAGAAATCCAGAACTCTTCAGAGACTGATGATAGAGGAGGAAAAACAATTGTCCTGTGGGTGAAGTGAGTCAGCTTGTGGTTGTTGCAAGCAGCATGTAACTATCTATAAACTAAAGTTACAACTTTCTGTCTTTGATATAAAGGCTCGCAGTCTGACAAATCCAACTAATTCAAGCAGGCAATCTGTCCTCACAACCACAGTGGCAAAGCATCCATGAAATGTCTAGCTCAGTTGTGATCTTGATACTGTATGTGATGAGTCTGATCCTGATGATATGTGGTCGTGCATAGCATGTTCATGCACCTTTTACATTACATCCTTAGGCTAAAAAGGAACAGCTTTTGGTTCAAAAAAGTATGTACTAGATACATACTTTTATGTAGCATACACTAGAATGTTTAAGCACTTCAAACAAACCAAGACCCCTCTATAATATCTTTTAATATTGGTACTATACATTACAGTATTATCATTTGCAAAAAATGGTAGTATTGCAAACATTTCAAAACTTAAATATTCCAGTATTACCAAAACGCAGGTATACCAAGCAATGCTAGTGGAAACGAGGGAAGCTTGTGCAATTTGATGTAATGCATGCTGTTACAGGGCTGTAGACTTTAAGCTCAAGGGAACTACTGCCATGGCCCTTGGACAGAGGCCACAAGTTACAACCTAGAGAGGTTACACCCTTCATGCAATTTTAAGAAAGAACATTACAACTGAATTGCCATGACGAGGCACAATAAATCAGCTACAAAGACTGGCAAGATTACACTAATGCAATTAAAGTCAAAGAGAATGGATTAATGGCCACAACATAAAACTAAATAACTGGCAAACAAATGCAAAAAAAACCACCTAACTTCTGACAATGTGTGAGAAATAGGCTGTTAGACAAAATGCTCTCATGTTATGAACTGTGAAGGTTTTATGTATTGTTAGGGTCAGACTCTGGTATGGTCTGATGATATCCATGAACACAGCTAAGCTCTGACACATGTATAAAAGCATGGTGCGGTTTCACACCAACACAGATGCTGACATGATCCAGCACACACACGTACGCTCAAGCACGAGTCAGTCCTGAAATTCCCAGCTCTATTCCTCAAACTGAAACCTAGCATGCACTGCACAAGAGAATGAAAAACAAACTTACTCTGTACAGATGAAAATGAGCAAGAAACGGAAATGATTTTTTGAGCTTGTCAAAACGACGCATATTGAGTTCTAAAAGGAAATCCACAAAAAGACAAGTTCAGCCTAATAGTCCAAGACTCTTTTGCTGGAGAACAGGGTTCGAGATGGAGAGACAGCTCCAAAACTGTGAAGGTCTCCTCAGTAGGAAAGTCTCCAAAACTTGTACAGCCGACGTACTACATTCCATTGCGGGGCAATCCACATTAAGCTCCTTTAACCGAAGCTCAGAGCTAGCATGGAGCACTTGTACTGTACGCGGGGGAGAAAACACTAGATAGAGAGGTCTGCCAAAGGGAAACGTTCACTTGGCAGCCTAGTTAGAACATCCCAAAACAAAGTTCACACTGTGTGCTCTGAAGCAAATCACAAGGACTCTGAGGTGATGTCCTCCTTGTCGTATGTCTGAAAAAGATTTTGCAGAATGTGTTTGAGTCATTTTCCTCAGTTGTCCATTCCTCTATCCATCCACTCAGTCCACCGGCCAGCTATTAATAGAACAGTTTCTTCTATTCCCGATTCCCTCGCTCAGATGACAGCCACAGTGGAAGTGATAAGAGAACCAGAAGAGCTGCAATGCCCAGACAAAGTTGTCCCTTAGCGCTTCTATGGTCTGCTGAACTAGAAAAGGCACTGCTTTCTGTTTTTTTGGTCAGTGCGTGCATGTTTGTGTCAGAGGGGACGTGTTATTCTGGAGCAGGAGGAGCGTCTAGGACTCTCTCTCCCCCTACTGCGTGACTGTGTAATTCCTGCAACTCACAAACAGACACTGGGGAAGTGCCCCTTTTCTTTCTTTCCCTCCCTCCCTCTGTCTCTCTCCTCCCTCCGTCAGCCTGTGCCCAGGACAGAGACTCTATGGTATTCGGATGGAGGAGCATTTGATCATGAGCCAAAAGGTCAGATTTAACTGCAGGATGGAGAGCTCATTTCCTGTGTTCCTCCCATATGTTGGGCTCTTAACAAATCCCCCTCCTGAACAGCACCATATCCCCTCCTATCTCTGGCTCTCACCACATCTTTCTTTTATATTCACTCCCTCTCTCCCACTCTGCTCTAAACTCCCACATGACCTGACTTTTCTTCTTTATTTGGTTTGCAGCATTCTCCTTCCTCAATCCTTCTAAAAATGTTTTCTCAACCTCTTGTAAACAAACGCGTTCAAAAAGTGTCCCCTCCCTCTTCCTCATTCTCCTCTGAACGAAAAGGGGACCTTTTTGGCTGCATCACCCCTAGCAGAATAAACCATGTTTTATTTACATCCCCTCACCCACCCTCATTCCCCACTGATTCATCAAGCCTACAGACTAAACCAGACGTGCAGCATTTGAGCGATAAACAAAATGTACAATGTTGGTTGAGCCGCATGTTTTTTTGGGGGGGGGTTTCCCCAGAGCAAGAGGGAAGATGAGGTGAGCAGGGACAGAGGCAGTAAAGCAGGGCCCTGCGTGTCATGAACGGTCTGCCTCCAATTACTGTCCTGACACAAAGAATTTCCAACGTCAATTCATACCAAGCAGCTAACGCAGCAGGAATGTTCCTGAGACTTATCGAAAAAATAGCTTTTTTTAAGCAAATGAAGAAAAATCTGGGAATGCTAGCACAGCTGTGAATAAGGGGAAAATGCGGGTCCCTATGAAAGAGCTCAGATATTTGGCCGAACACTTAAAGCAGCCATGCACTGTAGACACTGTAGGTGTCGTAAGTGTCTGGTCAATTCATTTTAGGAGTTCTTTCCATAGCAGAGTCACCTTTGACTTGCTCACGGGGGGGAATCAAGGCAATATTTTTATGTAAAGCCGATGAACAAAAAAGCTGTGAACAATGCTATTCAAACTGACAATCTGATTTTATCATATACTGTACTGCCCACACATTAAAAAAGGACTGTATTTAAAGAGACAATTAAACTAAAATGAAAACATTTGCTATGAAATGTGTCAAGCAGAAGTGCAAAAGTACTTGAGGGTCTCAAGCATCAAGCGATAATATTTCAGCTTACATTTACTGTATTTTTTGTGTCAGTGTTTAAATAGGAATAAAAGCAATAAAAAAAAAGAATAAATCTGTTCAAACTTGGATTAAGCCACTTTATACGGAATCCATTTAGATATGGATTGCTTTTACAATGTTTTTATAAAGTTCTGAAAGCTTGAAATGAATGAATGGATCAAAACGATGACAATATTAAAAATATCTTCTTTTGTGTTCAGAATATAAACAATGCCTAATAGAGAGTGAGTTACTGATTTCATGATTAAATAATTTAAACTGTAAGAAAGCAGTGGGTGTGTCATCAAGGAACACCTTTTACTATGTGCATTTGTGAAGGTGACCTGTAGTTAGCACTAACAGATTTGCACATTCAGACCAGATGAGCCAAGCTCACGCTACACCTCAAAATGTAGCACCTCACAGAGAAGCCAAATCCACAACTCTCATGTCTGCCTGCAGGATTCAATGATAGTTCATTTTGAAAAAGTACAAGCATGATTAGTGGAATTTGAGACAGCCCCACTCTGTTAAATCATTAAGACATTGGAACTATATATTACTAAATATGTTTTTACTGATTTATTTATTTATTTTTGTGCTAGTCAGGTGGATCGCTTTTCCAGGCTGTGGTACTCCAACAAACCACCAAAGTAGGGCTCTAGACTAACGTTTTCCACTGGTTGCACTGGTGCGCCTAACTCTTTTTCTTAGGTGTACCAGCACAAATTTAGGTGCACCCACATTTTCATATAGGCAATATTGACATGTTTTAAATGATTACCTAACACCATGTCTACACTGAATGAGACAGTTGTCGTGCCGCACTGCAACAGCGTTAAGTCTGTCTACAGTGCACGCGACAAAGCGACCATTGAAAATCATTTGAAACATGTGTCCATACATCATAAATAGAACGCAGCATTAATTTTCTGTCAGGAAATTTGTTGTGTAGCGCCGCGCCGCGCCACATCCAGTGTAGACAGGAGAATAGGTTCTGATGCATTATGTCGCGACAAAGTGACATTGAAAATCATTTTTCAATTTGTGTCAATATGTCATAAATAGAACACAGCATTAGTTTTCTTTCGGGAATATGCCACGCCACATCCACCAGAATAGGTTCTATTGTATTTTGTCGGGTCGCGCCATTCTGGTCCGATGTAGACAAGGTGTCACAATCTGGTCAACAAAGTTCTTTATTTGAAGCAGAATTCTACAAGAAAGGTAAAAGTGTTGGTGCTTAAATAATTCTCGGTCGGATCAGGCCTTAACTTAACATTCTTAACGAATAAGTTGTCAATCGTTCTTTCCATCTTCTCTCATCATCCGCGGCTACATCCACTCTGTTTATCTGATGGGCCTAGGCTACTCGACTCTCTCTTGCAGTGTCTACACCAGACAAAATACACTATAACCTATTCTGCGGTCTATACTGGATGTGACGCTGCGCAACAAATTCCGTCGGTTTGTGTGTCCCGGCCTCAATGTGTGTCTGTTGTTGAACCACAGAAACAAAGTTTCAGAGCCGCGGAGAATTTTTTCCCCCCTCGAACGGCTGGTCGCACCGGTGCGTCCTCAGATTTTGTTAAGTCGCACTATAGAGAAATTAGGTTGCACTCTAGAGCCCTGCACCAGAGGGAAGCAAAAGTGGTTGTACTCAGTCGCATTTTAATGATCATCCATACTCCAGATCTAGATGATACTTTACATTTACTCACTTTTGTTGGTTTCAACATGACAAATATAACAACATCACCAGTTGAAAAAGCCATAATCAAGTCTTAAGTCTCAGTAAGTGATTCACACCATCTTTACTAAAGGACAACAGCAGTAACAGTAACTAGCTCTACTGTTCAAGCTCATTTGGAAAGTCATGTTTGAACATGGCTTAAAAGACAACACATGCTTCTGTTTAATAGCAAATTATATAGTCCCATACAGTTCAGCTTCATAAGTGATACTGAACATGCAGCTCAATTCTCCAGCACTTCTTAAGATGTGAAAGACATTGGTGAAACACATTTCAATCTTAACTTCTGTACAGTATTTCAAAGAGAAACGGAATATTCTAAGGCAAATAATACGAAGCTCGATTGTATGCACTAGGGTTTCTTTCCGAATGAATATTTATAGTATCTGTCTATAGTGGTATGGCAATAGAAATTAGTTGGATTTCAGAATTTATGTTTCAAAGCATTTTGGCCCCACAGGATTGAGATTTAATGTACCCATCAAGAAGCCTTGCAATTTCATTTTCAACTGCAATGCATACATATTATACTGTATTTGGCTGGTCCATTTCATCGATTAGATGGTGAGTAGTTCCCTGGTGATTTTTATTTTTTTTTAATCTTTGTCTGTATAAAAACCTTCCTGTCACATACAACCAAGATTATCACTACGGAACGCATCTTACATATAATATAGCTCCTGTTCTCTTTACACATGCATTCTAGGATTAATCCCAGTAACGTAATCCAAATTTTTCAGAATATCTAATTGCATTCACACCGAATGTATTTAATGCAAATAAAGTTATAAAACAGAAAATAGGTCTGGATGATAATGCAGGGTTAAAGAGAAATAGCCAAAGACCAGTAAGTGAATTAAAAATAAAAGATAGAGAAAAAAAGATAATGAGATACAGAAGTGTGAAGTCAGTTTTCTTTCTGCAGGACTAAAACATTATCTGGATGTCTCAAGGGGTAGATGAGGTCATAGTGCTAAATGTTATAGTAAAATGCCACCAAACACAGAAAAACAGTGTTAACACAAACACATACACACTTACCTAGTCTAAACATGTAGTAACATATACCCTAAAGGCAGAGCTGAGATGATTCAAAGAACCCCAGGCTATCATGAAAAGATCTACAGACAGCTCTAAAAACATTCATTAAGTATATTAACATGCATTTTAAAAAGATTTCAATCAAACTAAAATAATAACTTGTCCTTTTAAAATGTTGCGTAAATGTTTAGTCTAACTGAAATCATACCAGTCTTAGATAAAACTGTTGCTAATAGAGTTGCTAATACAAGGTTTCAAATATCAACGAAAAGAACCCCATACCAACAGTGAAGCACGTAAGAGTTGTTTGGGAATGAGAGTCACATGGTCCTTCACAGAAGTTTCTTATAGGTTTGTGGGCTAATATATTATTGGAAACCATTATACATTTTTTTAGGATTCTCTTAAAATTTACATTTCAAAATAGTAATATATTAATTTGAAATCTGCTTTTGATCTTGTGAATAAGTCATCAATTTAATATGGCATTTCTGAATAAAAGTAATTTCTACATATCACACGTCAAAGGAAGTAAAGTTGAGCACCCACCAAAGCAAACAGTACCATGTAAACACACATACTGTCAATCAGACTAAGGAATGACAATAACAGTAGAGCACAGCCTGGTTAATGTGTGCTAAGTATGAGGAAATTTAGGGCACCCACCACCATGCTAATCAGAGTACCGCACATCACGTGATGATTCATCCACATGTGGGTTATTGTACTGTCTTACAGACACACTGACACACTTACAGACTCACCGCTGAGCATGCCATTCCTACTGTACACAGACTGAATTAACTGTGTAATGCACATCAAAATAAATGTCCACAATACTCATGAGAAACATTTCAAATAGCCTGTAATACCTCATCCTCTTCGCAATCGCTGGGCAGACGCTGATATTCTGCTGTGTCCCCCATTTTAAGGTCAAACGAAGAGTCCTGCTCCGCTAAGCAGTTCAAACAGACATGGATGTGGCCTGTTCTTCTGCGTACAGGTGACACAGCTGATTTCTGCTCCTCATAACAAAGCCGCAGCTCCTGGTTGACTGTTGGCTGGTCACTGTGTATTTGTGTGTGATGCCACACTATCAGTTGAAGTCCATCACATCCATACGCATTTCCTATTCCTTTCCAATTCTATTGTGTACCAAGCAGATCGCACATCCTCTCTTGCTGAGCTGTTTTTCAATCGGGCTCCTTCATCTGAGACACTCTATCCCTCCCTCTCTCCCTTTCATAAACATCTGTGTGCGGTAGGAGTTTTTTTTTACAGATATGTATGGAGTCCTGATGGCTTGGCTGATGCCATTGGCTAATCCCTTGTTATTGTTGCCATGTTTTTCCCTCTAATTTCTCCCTCTTTTCTTTCCCCTTGTTTTTTAAGCCAAAGCTGCCGGTCTCTGCTGCTGCAGTGAGTGGTTGCCCCCGACAACGCAGTGGCTACCTCGTCAAGTGCACTCACCAGTGAGCAGTGGGCTTGAGGCTCTCAGCCAATCAGAATGCTCACCGGCTCTGCTTGACGAAGAGGCTTTAATCCGGCAGGCGAGTGCATCCGAGAGAGAGAGAGAAACAGACAGAGAGGAAGAGGCAAAAATCAGGGCCATCTGGGAGCTCATAGTCCATGCATTTAGATGGATGAATGCAAAGGGAGGTGAAGGGTTTGCCGCCTCGTGTCTCCTGATCTCTTCGTACTCTCTCTGAGCAGGCTTAATGTGTGGCCAATCTGCTGTTTTTCAGCCCACCCAACCAGCGGTCTTTGCTCTTCTGATCCTGTGAGGCAAAGTCTTAACTAGGATACCAAAACAGCTGCTGTGTCAGCTAGGGATGGCTCGATACAAGAATTTTGACTTCAGAACGAAACCAAAATCTGTTAACTCAGTACAGATATTAAATCAACTATTGAATAATACAAAAAGTGCAATCTTCCTATGAAAACAGCATACATAACAGCACACATACCATAGAACAAGTAGCAGATCTATCACAGCAAAATGTATCAATATCTTTCTCACTATGCTAACTGTTCATCGCAATTTCAAAATAAAAGTTTAAACCCTCGCTCTGAGTTTACATGTTTTGATGTCCACATATTTTAGAAATTACAGTGGATGTAGCATTTCTGTCATAAAGAAATGGCCAAATATTAAAAATTAAGTGGACATTTGAATAAAATGTTGTTTAGTCAATATTAAATACGGATTATTTTTTTGCAGTAATGTGTAAAAAAAAAAACATGATGACTTGCCTTTGATACTTTATTTGAAAATCATTTATTATATATCATTGACTAACTTTTAAAAGCTATTGGTCACTTAGGTCTATTTTTGCTACCACACAAAAGCTTAAAGGGGATGCTCCACCCCAAAATGAAAATGTTGTCATTAAATCACTTACCCTCATCCAAACCTATAAAAGCTTAGTTCATTCTCAGAACACAATTTAAGATATTTTGGATAAAAACAAGGAGGTTGTCTAATTGACTGCCAAGACTGAAAAGTCTAGAAAAATAATGAAAGACATTGTCTAAATATTCCATCTGCCATCAGTGCTTCACCCATAACCCATTCACCCAGAATAATTTTTGTATGCAAAGAAAACAAAAATAACGACTTTATTCAACAATTTTGTTTCATTTCCATACAAAAATTATTTTCATCGCTTAATAACTTCACAGTTAAACCACTGATGGCAGGTAGGATCAGTTTTCTCCTCCGAGCTATGTAAGATGTTCTTCTATCACCAAAAAACCCTCCAGCAGTGGTTAGGAGATCTTTCCAGGTGATCTTTTTTTTTTTATGCCCTCTCAGATGTTGTGCTTGATCAGCGGCCTTGGCGTGTCTTGCCGCTTCCTCCAGATGACGGATTTCTTGAACCAGCAATTTCTGCCGTTCTGATGGTGTTGCCTTTTTCCTTAAGGGTCTGCCCTGAGATAGGCCCAGGCTCCAGTCATCTTGAAAATGTAACTACAACATGATTCAAGTACATTTTAATAGTGGTTCTTTACAGGTTTTTTTGCATTCTGTGTGAATGGTGCCTAGCAATATGAGCATGTCACACTTGAGTGGTTAATCACGTGTTTCAATGTGGTTTTCCATCTAAGGTATTTCACCCTGTGTGATGTTTTCCTTTTAACAGAATTGTTGGTTCCAAATGAACACTGCAGTCTCAGTGCTGAGAGAAGCATTTTCCGCCCAGGTGTGAACACTAGACAGTACACTGGGTTTCTCTGACAACCATCACAGTCACGCTGCCAAGCCATTCTCTCTCTCCCTCTTTCTCACTCATCCATCCAGAAGTTTTCATATGCAAATATCTGGGCCCTGCCTTTCCCAGGAAAGCTCACTTGAAACCACCCCAACTATCCATTCAACAATTGGTCAACAGGATGCCAGTAAGCGCTTTTCAATGGCACTGTGATTCTTCTGTGCATTTTTTTCCTACCTCCTGCTCTCAAGGGGTAGTGTTCACTAAAAGATGTTGAGCCAGTTCAATAGCCCTCTCAGTTATTGTTTCTATCTACATGCTAAACTACATAACACACAAAACACTATTTTTTAGTATTTTAAATCAGGATGCATAGGATATAGGCCTGTCACAACTACATAACCTATTTGCACAATATGTGGACATCGCACTGCCTCTGCTTTGTCACATCGTCAGCTCTCATCTTCTATCATAAAACAAAAACTTCATAATTTTCGATGAGAAATGAAAACATGAAATAAAACATAAATTTTTAAATGTAGAACAGGGAATCTAATCTAAGGTTATGTTAACAAATTCCTTCTTTAGAATAGGGAACATGTTTAAGTTCTAAATTTGTTGGTATAGAGAAAAAAAAACAACTGGAATAACTTTTTGTGCAGTAGCACTAGAGTTTTCTGATCTGTATTTATTTTACATATATAATCTGCACTTTTAGTAAGAACCAAAACAGAATGTTATTTACACAATAATGGCTATCATTATGTTTTTATCTAATGTGCTCATTGTTAGGGAAAACACAAGAATAGAAACGCAAGAATAGGAAAGCGACAAATTATCAACTCCCTAAAATGGCATATAAGTATTTAAGTAGTTACTATCACGAATCAGAGTTAGATGTCATGAATAGCTGTCTCGTTTCTGATACTTAAATAGTATAACCCAAAATGTAGAATTTTTAACATTGACCATTTATTGGTTATTAGTCTTATCTGTATTGACCAGAATTTAAGTATTTAAGTATTTATTATTATTATTATAATTATAATAATAATAATAAAACTCTTTCGTGTATCTTTAACTACATCCATATAAACAAATAGGAAGTCAGTAATTAAAAAAATGTTACTGTTCCTGAACAATTATTCATTCATTTATTCATTTTTTTGTTTTTTTCAATGCTGATATTGCTACAGACAATTGAGTTGAAAAAAAAAAATATAGGTGCACATGTTGAAGGGGATAAAAGACAACCAATCAGAAAAAGCAGACTGATGTACAACAATAAAAGATAGTACAGATATTATCATTAAATCAAATCTTCTACTCTGTCTATCTTTGTCAACCCCCTTTACTCGCAAATTAAAGAACAGAGGCTGTATTAGTGCCAGGTCACTATTCTCATCTGTCTCTTTCGGTGTGTTTCTAGGCTTTGTTTGACTCTCGCTCGGCCTCTGAGCAGATGGCTAAAGCATCAACAGCAATGTCATTAAATCCGACTTCACCCACATACACCCCCCCTCCACCCAATGCTAGGGGATATTCTTCTCCCGGGCCATAACCGCACACATCAACACGACACACAGAGCAGCGTTCACCCCTACACTTTTCATTCATGGAAAAAAATCATGACAGAAGCCCAGTACCATGTTTTACTCTCAATCAATAGACTGGGTTTAACTAGACTGATCTGGAGTAGCATGTGGTCATACAGAAGAAACAATCTTAATTACATGATATAAATTCCAAATTATTAAACAAAAAGTCTATTTGTTTAATGCCATATGAACTCCTCACCCAACACCAAGAGAGTAGCTGCTGTAACAAAGGGAAAAGATGAAAAGCTGAGAGCAATGGTGAAAGAGAGAAAGTTGGTTTATGTTACAGTCCATCACCATGGCGCTTCTAAAGCATTCTCTCAGATCAAGCTTTAAAGCAGGGCTATATGATATCCCATATGACCACTCACACAGGTATGGAAAATGGATTTAAAGCCTATAGTCTGACCTGCATACTAAACAGGGACTGTTCTAACTATGTGAAGACTAATATAACATCCACACTCATATGCAGCCTACAAATCTGATTTCCAGAGGCTGCGAGTTACAGTGGAGATTCATTTTCTGTACGTGCAAAAGTCATCTTGTGTATTAAAATATAAACATGTAAAGAAGGTCACTGGCCAAATTATTTGACAATAATGGTCACGTTAGACCTGTGCCTCAGTATTCTCAAATACGAGTGTTAAATTAACCTGCTGTAATTTAAACCCGGTGGATGTTGTATGTCTAGTATACATGCTACTACAAAGAAAGTGCAGAGACTGAAAGTTGACTGTTACATATAAAGGTGACTTATCCTTTCTGCCTTTGGGGAGGAGGTGGGTGGAATGCAGTACAATATATGTGGGGAGATTTATAATGAAAAAAAAAAAAAAACAATTGCGCTCAATCAGATTTCACGCAGCTTCGCATTTCTCAGGCAAATCCACAATCCACTTTTCTTAATTCATACCTCTGACAGCATGCAAATGTAGGCCTAAACCTGAAACACCCCTGTTCTATATTATATATACATTTCTTTCTTTTTTTCTTTTTTTTTTTTAAAGAACTTAAATTAAGGATCTCAGATCCTGCCCAACCAGCAGCATGACTTTTTCAGTTATATTCCACTGTTAATCCCCATCAAGATTTAAAAAAAAAAAAAGCAAAAAAAAAAAGCTTAAGACAGCAGAAGTGTAGCCATGAGTGTCAGTAAACAGTGAACTTGCTCATAACACAAGAAACAGATGGAATCAAAGAATGCATCCAGTTAGCTTATGTATATCAAGGAGCAGCTCTCATGTTTTTAAAGACGTGCACTTTTACATAGTTGGTCTAGGTATGAATCTGTCTGACATGAGTTGGAAATCAAATGTCTTTTTTTTTTTCCAACATCTTGTATCAGGTACTTCTTTGTAACGTTTGCATACTATGCATCACGGTTCTGCCATTTGGAAAATACTGCCAGTATTTTGAGACCTACTACAATACTACTGTAGCACTAAAGTGCAACAAAATCACATACCCACAAAAAGTTTTTAGTTTTTCACCAAAATGTACTCTATTTAATCAAGACCACATAAGCTATAGTGTTCTACTAATATCAGCAGCTGAGATTCATGTCAGATACAAACCCCTGCACACAGCAATTTAATTGGTCAACTCACCATGCAATCACCCATCAAGAAACATTCAGACTTTAAACCAGATGGATCTGATTGCAGCAAACAGTAAATCTATCTTTTGGTCTTTTGGTGGTACTACCTAACTACACTGTTAGGTGTAACATTTTTGTTGACAGCTTCGTCAGGCCTAAGTAGCTGCTTGCAGGAATGGGGACAGAGTCTTGTATAAACAGGCCAAATGGAAAAGAAGATCAGAGTGACAAAGAGGAATTATTATGAAAAGTTGTTGCTACGAGTATGTGTGCGCATACTGTAGGAAAACACTGCTCACTACGTTGTTTACGTCTTGGGGGTACTCTCCAAAATGTCGTAAGACAATAACTCGGAGAGAACTACTGGATAAATAATTTTATTGTTTTCTTTGCACACAAAAAGTATTCTTGGAGGTTCATTAAATAACAGTTGACATGAGGGCAAGTTATTAATGACAATTTACATTTTTGGGTAAATTAACCCTTTAATGTAAACTGTGACCGAACAATAAAGAATTAAAACATTTTCAAACAATATCTGTACATGGCTTGATTCATGCACCCTTTACTAAAAAAAATGTCTTTGTAAAGGGGGCTTATATCAGTTTTCATGAAGTAACCCCAGTTCATCACAGATTCAACACCAATGTCACAGAGGATGCGAGAAACTGTGGCTTGAAAGCCTCTCCAGGTATCCATCTAACCATTAGACAACCAGGCGTTGGGTAAAGCTGAAAATTGGACTCATCAGGGAAGGTACTATCATTATAGTCTTTTGCAAACCTCAGCTGGACACTTATATGCTTCCTTTTTCCAGTTTTGCATGACTTCATCTCTGTCCCTAAGAGCCTGTTTCGAACAGTCCTCCTCATGCCTCATCACGTCTCTTCGTGTCAGCATAGTGCCATTTTGGAGAGTATCTGCTGGACACAAACTGTGACGGTGACACAGAGGAGATGAATTGCTGAATAAATTTGTTATTTTGTTTTCTTCATGTACAAAAAGTATTCTCATAGCATCATAACGTTACGGTTGAACCACTGATGACAGATGGACTAATCCGATTATGTGTTTCAAACTTTTCTGGGCCTTGATAGTGTTATTTACTAGGCAGTCAATGGGACAGTCAAAAGCCTCCCGGTTTTCATCCAAAATATATCTTGTGTTTTGAAGATGAACAAAGCTTTTACAGGTTTGTCATTAATGACAAAATTTTAGGGGGGTGGAGTAACCCTTTAAATTTGTTATTTTAATTTTTCTGCTAAAATAAAACTTTTGGTGCACAAAAACTGAAAAAATCCACAAAATGTAAAAGTACACCAAGATATACTGTAAAGCATATAATTAAACGCAAAAGTGTAAGTGACAGAAAAGCATGCAAAAAAAGTCCAGGAAGAAAAAAAGAAAAGAAAAGAAAAGCAGGAGATAAAAACAGGTGATCATGCTATGAAATCCAGTTTTAAAATAAGTATTATAGAAAAAAAATGCATCCCAAAAAAATCCCTGCAACCTAGCATACTCCTAACATGGTCTACAACTCCCACTTCCCAGAAAGCTTTACAGTTACCTTTAGTCACAGACAGGGGCACATGGGGTGAGAATCCAGGATAAATACACACATCGTGAGTGTGTGCGCAGGCTGACTAATCTCTGCTTTTGTGGCATCTTTCTAGGAAGCCCCGTACAGCCATGTGAGCCAGACTGGCATCAAAGCAGTGTGTGTGTGTATTTGACAGGTGTGGTTTAAGAGTGAATGCGAGGCGAGAGGATTACTGATCTCTAGTGAAGAGTGGAGGGGACAGGGTGACCCAGGTGTATCCCGAGGTCATCACACAAATCCACTGAGGCTGGAGTGATGGCACCCAGCTGTACAATGCTTGAGGGCAAAGAGACAGTAAGAGTGACTGACCTATATGAGGTGATCTGTACAGATCAGAAAGACGTTTCTACAGCAAATTAACTTTCTGGGCTTAAATTAAAAGAAAAACACAATGCAGTGTGATTTTATAATGCTATTTAAAAGTAATTGTTTATTATATTGTAAATATTTAGTCACAGTCTGGAGCCCTGCAACACCCATTGTTCCCGACCTGAGAAAGATTGTCTGCCCTAACATTAGTGACTAACAGGAATGAAAAACCTTCAAAGAATGCCTCATGTCTACAGGGTAACATACTAACTACTGACTGACTGTGGTCGTTCTTACAAACTCACTCTCAAAATTGAGAGCTGAAAGATTTTTAATTCGGCTGAGAGATATTTAAGGGAGTCATGTCAATAAAATGTGAAAGTCAAACTCTTTTATAACTAAACAATGCTTGAACACATCTGACTTTAGCGCTACAAATAGGACTGATTACTACACCAAAGATCTCAATCGTAAAGCTGTAGAAATACTGGACCTGAAAATAATGTTTGACTATAGCCTCTGTGATTTGTGCAGTTATTAATGACTGCTGCAGTTCAGAAAATTACCACCAGAGGCAGCAAATCTCTGAAACAAGAATAAAACAAGCAAAAAGAAGCCCTGAGCTGTAAGAAGTTTTACAGGAAGTCAAGGTTATGGAAATGGACTTTTTCCAAAAACTTCGCAAAAGTTGAGGTGTAAAATGAGATGAATCTAACCAAATCTATATATTTTTACTTATCCATATGTGTATCTATGTAATATTTCACAGTTTACAAATTAGTATTCATGGATAGGAGGATTCATTTATAGCAAGGTTTTAAAACATGTGATTTGGTGTACTTTGCTATATGGGGGAAAAATGTTATACAGTTAAAGTCTGGCCAATTCCATCAGGAAATATTATTCTCTGCTGTTTCACACAGAAGAAACATAATATACTTACACCTGTGAAACACACTGAAATCACATCTAAGCCTGTTTCTCTTAAAGTTGGGTTTCAACCAGGTACCTCTGATCACTAGAGACTGTAATTCTAAAAACAGATTCTCACTAAAACGGAGCATTAGAGTCTGTTGCTATAAAATCTCATTTCAAGCAAAACAAGATTGTTAAGTACATGGACAATACGCATATTTTTGACTAAGTTAACAGGCAAAAGCAGCACTGTAACTATGCGTGAGTGTTAAACACACAAGGATGAACTCATGGGCTCTGTGTTTACTTAACTAAGTTAAACCAGGTCCTTGGAGACACACCAAGCCAGGTAAGCAGACAGTCAGCTGACAGGAAGTGAGGGTGATAGAGACATAAAAGGAGAGAGATACAAAGTGAAGGAAAAAATATACAAGATTTAAGATGAAAGTGACTGTTTTTTTTACTTTCATTACTGCAACAGTGATTTTCTCTGTGGTGCATAACCTCACAGGAGCACAGCTTTTATGAATGGATTTTTGACTGTGTGAGTGGCTATTACTGGCATGCCACTCTATATACGAAGTGACTGTGTATGTGAGGGTGTGTGCGTGTGTGTGCTCTTCTGAAAAAATAGGTGTTCTCTGTAAGAGACCTGTCCTATTGCATCATCTCCTGCTCTGTATTACATGACAGACAGCAGATAATCTTATCATTCTGTAACCTGCTCTCTGCTTCTGACATGATGCTGAACTACACATTGCAGAGAAGTGTGAGCTATTAAACATCTATTAAACAGCCCAGTTTTTGAATCTTCTGGCTGGTGTCCTCAATCCCAGTCTGCCAAGCACCACATTAGGAGCACTCCAGGAAGCCTTGTCACCACTGACATACGTCCTTGAGGTGCGGGCACTGTAAGGCGATGCTGGTCCATTTGAAGAAGTGGACAGAGAAACGTAGAGGGGTGACACACAGGAAATGACAGATAGAGGGGTTAAAATAACATAGTGCTCTAAGCTCCTTCCTCGTACCTCTACGAAGAGCCCCAGAGTTGTTGGTCTTGGCTCTCTAGTCTCTCCAGGCATTCGCGACACCACTCCACAAGAAGCACGCTCGCAGCTATTTCGGCACACACAGACATACACTTCCTATGAGGTAAAAATAGCCACACTTCCCCTGATGGGAGCTAAACCCCCAACCTCTGCAAGCCTCCCTTCTGTTCTGACAAACGCTCATACACATATTCTTATCAACAGTCAGAGCTGGTGTGAACTTGACTGATTAAGTTTACCACCTTGTTAAGAAAGGTACCCTGAGACCATCAAATCAGAATTGAAAGTTTAACAAAAACATTTTCTGGATACACAATTCCAGTAGCAAGCCAAGACATAAACTGCACAACATATGAATATAGTCACTAACGCACACACACACAAAGGCATTTTTAAGCAGGTGTATATCAGAACTGCTCCACCTCCAGATAAAAATCTAAAAGTGTTGGTAATGAACTCTTTAAAACCCTGTTCTAATTATAGAGCCGTTTGACTAAGATGGGAGCCATGCAGAGTAGATAAGCGTACAGTAATTACATTTAGCCTGAGATAATTTCCTCCTAGCACATAGCACGCTGAATGTTGAATGTACACACACAGATGTTTTCACTGACTGCAAACTTTTGTACCATGCCGATACACAAACATATGCGCTGAGCTTAACTCAGCCCAAAACAGCACTGTGCGGTCTCTGTGGTGTTTTGAGAAAAAATAACTCATCAGTAAGATATCTGGAACTGACGTGTTTGCCTCCCATTTATGAAGGAAACAACTAACCACAGTGTTTTTGTATGACCCACATTCACCATTATGGCCTATAATAACAAGGCAAGCACAAATTTTCATCATGGAATTTAGCATAGTACATCCAAATCAGGTAAAAGAGACTAATCTCAAGCAACTACAGGGGGGCTACATGAGGAGGAAGGTCTAGGCTGCGGACCACACAGAGGGTGCTTGATTCTGTATAGCACGGACGACAGAGAGTCGAATGACGGAGTTCCAGGAACTGGAGCGCATACAGTAATAAGATACAGAGCACTCACCTTTGTTGTTCATTTGACCCTCCACACAGCTAATGATGGATGGGACAAGGGTAGAGAGCTGTGTGGCATGTGTGCAGTGCAGTGATACATTTGCAAGAACACACACGCACAGACACACAATAGAGCCTGCTGCTAAACGCCTGCTCTCTCATAGCTGAAATCAACTTTCAGCTTTCATTCAAAAACATAAAATCGCTACAAAAGAAAACACACACATTCCACTAGACAAAAAGACACTCTTCAACTCATTTTCAGGTAATAATACACCTTCATGATGACATGAGCACAACGCAATATGAACTTACCAGCTGTCTGATCTGTAGGAGGACTGTTGGTCACTTTAGTTTTATGGCCAGTGTGTGTGTGTGTGTGTGTGTGTGTGCGTTGCACAGCAAGAGGTTCACACGCAGCATGCAGGCAGTCTGTCTGTGCAGTGGCTGACTTCACAGGCTCCTAAGTCCGTCACACCATCGTGCACATCTCCATCCATTGGGATCCACTGCAAGTGTCACAAAAAAAATATATAGTATTACATTTATGTTGAAAATACATACAACCTAATAAAAACGAATATATAAAACATACTGATATTGTTTCTAGAGGCTGCAACTAAACCAAAATTTATCGTTTTTACCTTAAGTTAAGCTTTAACACTGAATCCAATAGCCTACAACTACAGACAGTTCAGTGGAGCTGGAACAATACAGCAGCTCTTTCTCCAAAAGTTACCAGTCACAACCTTGAATGTCTCTGACGTTGCTGTATGTATTTCATGTATTTATAATGTTCTCTTATGAAAAAGCCTGGATTGATCATATCACTCCTGCAGACTACTGATTGTACTCCGACGTCACTCTGTATGAATACACTTACACATCCACTCAGAGCTCAGGCCTGCTGGGAATGAGCACAGCACTAAAAGTCTCATAACATTCAAAGTTAATTTAAATGTGCTGCAATTATCCCACTGAGACGCCATAGAACTTTTCTTTTTCTTCATAACCTGGAAATACGTTCAACTTTTTCCCCCCCAAGCTGGTTAGAATAAATACTCTGTTAACATATAGGAAATACCTCCATTTGTTGCATACTACATCTGGTTAGGACGCGTTTGGGACAAAAAAAAGAGAAAGTCATTTACAGGTTGTGTTCTTTTTTCTTCTTCTTCATTTCTATTATTTTTACTCTTTCAAAAGACAGACCACTGGACTGGTTCCAGTAGGATTCTGTTCTCTGATTAGAGCCAGACACAACAAATGTAAATGCAGGTTCAAATATGTGATTTACAGTTAAAATAAGTGAGAGCGATCACTGGGCGTTGTAAATATTTTTAACATCACTCCTTATCTAGCACTAAGATACAGAGATTCCAAGCAGGTTATTACAACAAAGAATTTACATCATTATGCTACATATCTATCATTCATTCATTGTTGTTGTTGTTTTTGATGAAGTGAAGTAAATTCTTTGCTGAAACTTGTGGCTTGGTGCATGAAGCTAGCTAAACAAACGTTCAGTGTAGGTTACAAGTCAACTAAACCAAACAATTTCAACCTGGGTTAAGATCAGGTTCAGATGGCTTACAAAAAGCTTTGTGATTTTCAAGTTTTTAAAAGCTTATTCATGTGTATTTATTTAATTTATTCCATCCTTTCAGCGGTCTCAGTCCGGTTGTTTGGTGCACACCAGTGCGCGGATGGTAGCGTTGACACTTACTCAAACGAACCCAACAGATCCTAGCGCTAATGTTGGTTTCAATCAAACAAACATGACAAGTGTGAACAAATCCTAAGTTACCATGGCAAAGAATGCCTTTAAAAACCAATCTACCTAAATTAGCCGGAAAACAAATAGACAAACTAATCTCATACATACTTTTCAGAAAAGATACAGTATTAGAGATGAAATTGCAAGGGGTTGATACTATTTCCTACGCAATGACATTAGCCACTCATAAGCAAAATGCACATAAACAATGCATGCATCATGGTAATCTACAAAATGTTACTAGGGTGATGAGGAAAAGGAGAATTTGTTGAATAAATGTGTAGTTTAATAAAGTCATAATTTATTTTTTTATTTTTTAAACAAAACAAAAAAACATTCTCGTAGTTATATCAAATTATGGTTGAATCACTGATGTCACATGGTCTATTTTGTCTATGATCTTGGTACCTTTCTGGACCTTGAATCTGGTTGGACCCTTGCTGTCAGAAAGCGCTCAGATTTCGAAAACATCTTACAAACAAAGGTCTTATGGGTTTGGAGGGGTGAGGAAGAGTAATTAATGACATTAATGATTTTCTCCAGACCTTATATACACATATATATATATATTAGATAGACAGATAGATCCTTTTACTAATGTGCATTATACTCGGAATGTATACCTGGCAACTTAAAAACGGTGAGGTTGTAACAACACAAACAACGTGAGTTTCAGCCAGAGCATACTATAAGCCACTATAAGACAATAAACACATGATTACAATAGGATATGGTTTGTTTGTGATTTTCTTGGGATTTGGATATTTTCATAATAATGAATGTGTAACATCTGAAATGCTAATGTTCATACAGCCATACAGAAATGTTATCTGCTTTGCTCAATTTCGCCAACAAAAATATAAAGACAAACCAGAACTGTCCATCTCCGTGCAATACACAGCGGCATTTCATTTCCTAATACACGTTTTGAATGAATTTGGTAAATAATTTGGCATGTTAAACAATTGGCCATAGAAATGTTGCTGTGCGTGGACCCGGTGTATTTCATCAAAAGTACTGTGAAAATGATTCAAAAGCATGGTGCTGTCTACTCTCTAATCACTCCCACAGTACTGTGATGTCACACCAATAGATGTGATGGTGACATCTGCTTCAGTTGAACAAGCCTAATGATTTAGTAAACCATTCATAAAGAACCATGTACTTCACTCCTGAATAAATTACGAATCAAATAAATGAAGAAATGACTCAATCACTTACTACCATCTACAGATAGTTTTAGTTTACTATTTTGAGTTCAATTTAAGTAAAGTAATAATTTCATATTTCCACATTAATAATAATAATAAATAGGGATGCACCGATCCGGATCGGCCGATATGTTTGCGCGTTTTGTCAGTAAAGCCGGTCCTGTAATCAGCGGTAAATGCCATCAGGTGCGTGAT